>CM040246.1:62258989-62399377 GCA_022545495.1 Chrysanthemum lavandulifolium
TTTTACAAATTCAAGACCATGATTTTAGGATATTAGATATTGATTTCATGAGAAGTGGTACCATGAGATCTACTAGAAATTTATTGAGTTTGTGGAAGCAGCTTGATCTAAGTTGACTTTCAAGTCCATAAAGGCTAATCGCATGGTTAAAGTTGCTAACTCGAGTTGATCTAAGTTGACTTTCAAGTCCATAAAGGCTAATCGCATGGTTAAAGTTGCTAACTTGAATGACAACAAGATTTCCGAACACAATCCCACCATTGGGATCCATTTGGATGGAAAGACTACAAGAAAATTTTGATATACGCCATAATCAAACTACTAAATAGAGGTATTGAGTTTGTATATATGTTGCCAAATATTATATGCTTCTGACTCACCATGGGGCATAGGGTCAGTTCTTTTTCTTAGATCGCCACTATAAAAAAGGCGCACAACGCTGTTGAAAAGGATCATAAACCCGGTTTCGCATACGAGCTCAAAGGGAGGAGACTCTATGCTAAAATCAAATAGAGCCCGGTTTCAAAACGGGCTTTATTATTAGCTATAGAGCCCGGTTTTCAATCTAAAAACATGGCTCTATTTGGGAGGGGGGAAACTTTATGTCAGTATCCCAGCTATTACACCAAAAATCGCAAAAGAATATTGTATTTATTCGAATTAAGAAGATTCATTGAAATTACATCTTACTTCCTGTTGATACAATGAGATTAATCTTGCAACTACATTTGCAAAAAGCACATTGGGAGAAGCTACAATATAACTTAATTGACTACTTGAACAAAAATGAAAGTGAATTCACCATTCAGTCATTCACGTTAATGTGAAGTTTTGTTATTATACAATGCCTTTACTTTAGCCATCTTGATCTCACGATTTACACCAAAAACCTTATATCTAGTGAAAAAAAGCTAAACTTCAAACTCGATTCAGAATTCCACCGAGTTGAATCTCACGATTTACACCAAAAACCTTATATCTAGTGAAAGGATAACATGGTTAGCAAACTGGATTAGAAAGAAAAGTTAAAATAAAATAAGAATAAACATAAACTTCTATGTTGGATCCGTTAATTCAAAACAAATTGTCTAACTGGTCGCTATCTCCAATGCAGGTTCACTTGAGCAGGTATGGCTTCTTTACTTTAGCCATCTTGATCCATTCATGACCAGAAATTGAAATTCTACTGTCATTCCTGTTAGAAAGCTTGACTACAACTTTGCCTCGCCAATGCACATTTCAAACCTACAATATAAATAGAACTGCTACACATACACCACTGAAATTTTATTAACCTAAAAGTAACTACAATCAAGTTAGCAGTTACTCGACTTATAGAAAGTCTGTCAACAGAAGTGGAACCAAATGTCACATTGCATTTTTCGCTAATATTGTCATCTTCAACTTTGAACCAGCATGCAAAGATATGGTACAAAAAAGTAAAATTGGGCAAAAGCAAAGTATTGATTAAAGATGACCATAGGACCAAAAGGAAAAGGGGATACACTAATAATCATGCAAGTTCTCATAGCTACATTACAAATATGTCAAACCCCTAAAAACAGGTAAAATAAAGTCGTACACAGATCTTTCCAATAAACAACAGGGTCCAACTCTATTTTTCTTTATATTTTGCTAAGGAACCATGCTAAGAGGGTGTTTGGGATTGCTTTGTATTTTATGCCTCACACTTATGGGTTAGGATTGCTTATATTTTCTGCTTATGCTTGTAAAAAAGCATTAGAGACCACTTTAAAGTAACCATTTCATGAAGCTGACTATTTTATTATCGCCATCTCAAATAAGCAGTGCTAACTCCAAATAAGCGAAATTACCTATCTACTTGAAACTAAGCCAGATAAGCATATATCGGCTTTAAAATGATCACATAAGCACGATCTGGCTAAAAATATGCAGAGCAGTTAGTTAAAGTTAGGTTTACTTATATCGAAGAAAATGCTATAAGTTAAATTTAACCCGTCAGTAACAAGATGCAAGTATGTTTCATCAAACACTAGCATAAACTTCCAAAGCTACATACCTGAATACGAACGTAGTTACTACCACGATTCTCCCTTAACGCCATAGCTACAACATGATCCACCTTATCAGCTGAGGCATCACCCGCAGCTCTCGCCATAGGCCTACACCACTCGCCATCTTTCCACCCTTTAAAAACTTCTCCATAACCACACCCTCCTTCTAGAAGCTTTTTATCAAGTAACCTTTAACATGTAACTGGTTTTTATGAAAACAAAGTACAAGTGATGCAACTGATATTTTATAATGTGGAGATATTTTGCATTGAGCAATTGTAGACTTAAGAAACATAAAAGTCCAAGTGTATGCGGAAATAATAACAACCGATTGGAGTAAAACTAAACAACATTCTTAAGAAACATAAAAGTCCACGTGCATATGATAGTTGTCACAATATATTGCAATCTCAGTTTTCACTTGAATAGCAAACCAGAATTTTGTATAGCTTCACTCTCTCAAAGGCTGTCACTAGTTGTTTCACATGGATGCGTGTCTCAAACAAAGCTGACTCATGTTTTCTTTGACAAGTGCATTTTGCCGCAAATAGTTAAACACAATGTGAAGTTAAACATACGGTGATGATCTAACATATTGTAATACATATATGCCAATAAAAGAGCTTTGTCAACATAGCTAGGCCTAAGGTCTACGGACTACTAATACCGATTTAAGTTTCTCTGTATATCTTAGCTACCACAGGGATACAAGTTAAAGTTTAGAAACTAAACCACAAGAAGGATCATGTCAAACAAGTCAAATTTGTCAAAAGCGTATATGAATGCTTACATATCTTAGATCATTTAAGAAAGAAATAAATATTAGTATTGTAATGGTTTAGTTTTTGTAATCAGAACTAACAAAAATACTTTTTTGGTGCAAAAAATAGAAGCAACGAGTGTTAAACTCGCTTACACCAACACAGAAAAAGACTAATCTTGACCAGTTATTTTACTACCACTTTACGAAGTTTTGGGGAGCATTAGTGGTACGTCTTCAACAATAATAATTGGAAGTTCCGTGAAACATATGCAAAAAGCAACCATGTATGCTGGACATAGCCAGAGAAAAAAATGATCAACATGTGAAACTGGTTTAGTATATACATCATATTTTTTATACTTAGGATCTACACTATACCCAAGATGAAATTCTAACCAAAGCTTCCATTTTTTTTTCAAATTTTAATGCTACCAAACTTGTATATACGCATACAACAAAAAATCTTTAAAGAGCAAGAATCTATACCCGAATATGAAACCAAGTAACTGGGATCCAAGTTCATTATTTTCAGCTAAAGGACTACCAATTATGCGAGCAGAAAGAACATGCATTCGCACCAATAGCAAAGTAGAGATCCTGCTCAAATATAAATATTATGATCATTATAGTGATTTGCAAGATACATAATTATATGTTACAGATTTATAGGTGGAGATTTCAATAATGGTCTGATTCAGGTTATATTTTATATCTGACAGGTCAAATAAGTAAAATCAGCTTAGTAGGAAATGGGTCAGTTAACTGAAGAAATAAAATTACAAATTATTGTATCATATTTGGTACACTAATTGTTCATTTATAACATAAGCGTATTGGGCAAAAAGTGGTTCAGGTCAATCCAACATGTGCTATACCAAATATTTACTCATTTTTACCTGAACCTACTTTGACGTGTTACACAATCTGCCCATTTTGCCACCTCTTCATGCTATTATTTCTGATAACCGACTTTTCAAGGCCTGAGAAAATGGTCAAATGGTTAAAAGTCTTGACGAAGCTGATCAGGTTGCTCGGTTAAAATGATGATGTTTTGCTCATGTTGACCACGTGTGACTTTTTCTAGTATGATGCTAATGTGATATTGTCGTGGGAACTGGCACCTGCTAAACATCCAAACTAGCTATCTAGAACTTTAATCCAAAAATTTGAAACTGAGTCATCATTCTGGGTGAATAGTTAATTGTCTTACCTATTTAGTTTTGCTATACTACGAAAAGAGAACACAATCCACAAGACCATAAAAAGAAAATAGTAGTTAAAAAAAGGGAACTAGAAACAGCTACAAATGGAGTAGAATGTGTCAGCAAAAACACTATAAAATACAAGAACCACAACAAGAGTACTCAATAGGAAGCCATATCTGTTTATGTTTCTCGTAGCTTATTTTTCCTTTGAGCAATGTCAAGAAATTAAAGACGATAAAAATATATACAGTAAATAACAAACTGTTTAGATCATTTTTTTGACAAAAATCTATCAAACGATAAGTTATTAGATCCTCTAACCCTGAGATAGACAACAACTTAATGAAAATATACTTAAGACCTTTCAAAAATCTTTTATCTCAAGTAAAAATCTGTTCTTTTTGCCCTGATTAACAATGGAAATTGATAAGAAAAAAAAGAACATAAACTTTTGTTTCGATAGTTGAGTTACCCATGATCAAGAATCATATGCACATGAAAACACCAACTTGAGCAGCCCAACACCGCACAATTGTACACAAAGTTGCTCGACTGCTTCGTCCAAGCATCGTCCAACAAGGCGGCCTGTCTCTTGGAACCCATGAATTCACTTCAATGAACTCAGCCCCACTAGTTCTCGGCCACCAATAACGATTACACAATCACCACAACCCCTAAATGCTGTACCCAACCATTCATTGAATCTGCTCGTTCAGGTAATCTTCCAATGGTCTCCTATTCTTTCCTCTGCTTATCATACTTACGCACTTCCATATCGACACAATCAGCAGCCTACAGTTCATTATCAACAACTGCTAATAGTGGCGGTGCCTCAGCTGGCGCATTGGCAGCTTCAATGGGTCTCACGGGTGACATATTTGGGATTTCCGTCCATACCCGAGTAAATAAATCATTATCTTCGCCACAAGTTAATGGCCTAGCATCAGTCCCTCCAACACCTCCAATAACATAAAACTTATTATCTATAAACACGCCGGAACACATTTTTTTTTTGGTTTTAGCATGTCTGGAAGCGTTTCCCAAGATCCTGACTTGCTGTTATAAAGCTCAGCTGAGTTCACAATCTTTCCATTCGGGTCAATCCCACCGGCTACAATTGCTATCTCACCAAGGCTCGCGGAACAAAATAAACATCTGGGCTTGTTCATTAACTGTCCCAACGACCATGAGTTTGTCAATAAACTATACTTATATATTATATGATCAAGAACTTCTTTACCTAGTACAAGTAACTTTGTACTGGCTGCTAAAGACTTCATCAGAAAATTGGAAGCATGTGTATCGTGGGAAGATGCATCCAAAGCTGATTAATAGGATCAAACACTTCACATTGAACCAGATGGCAAGAAAAGTATACTCAATGCTCAATTATACCATTCTTTCTTATTAGTCTATAAAGTTCCCCGGCCCTAATAAGCTCGCTAAAGCTACTATTTAGAGATGCCTAAAGACCCGTAAGTGGATCTTGAGCATTTGGGCAAACATCTAATGGAATTGTCTCGACCAATGGCATGGATTAAAGAACTTGAATCTGATTCATTACTAGTGTGCAGACGTTGATTATTATTTGAATGATCAATAGGGACTTACGTGAATCGTGGGAGGAAAGCACTACTTATGTCTTGACTCAGAATTATTACTGATAAATCATCTGTAGTGTTTTCTCTGTAAACAAAAACACAAATAGTAAAGTTGTGCCATAGATTTGAACAAGTTATGGAAAAAATTGGTGGATATGACGACGCATTTTCATGTCCGTAAAAAAGCACCTGGTTTCTGATCCAAATGATGGAGCCCTTACAACGTATAAGGCAAGTATAGCTCAATTAAGATCTTGTAATCGACTCTACTCACTCTCCTAGCTAACCACATGAGCAGCTTTTAAAGACCCATACAATGACACCATGGTTGTTGACCAACTTTATTATGACATATCAATAGACAACATACCTCCCAACTGACCCCGCCTTTTGAATCTGCATTATCCCATAACTTTCATGTTTACAACTTGTTACAGAATCAAAAGGTTTGATATAAGCTAAATTTGAGGGTAAAGTTCTGACCTTGGTATAATTTCGACACGGGAGGAGCAACAACTTATTGCCATGAGTTATTCTGCAAAGTCCGTTATCATCAAATGCTTTATTACTAGAAGAAGCCCCACCCGAGTTGTCAGGTAACTCTTGCATGGAATAAGCTTGAGAGTCCACAAGGCCACTAGCCTCCATCCACATACCAAATAACCTTCATAACCTTGTGACCCTAAGATGCTACTGACCCACTAAACTGTGACTTATTGACCTTGCTGACCCGATGGCCTTTTGACTATACAAATTCTCCCAGCTAACCACACCAGTAGCCTTTAAAGACCAATACGTGACATCATGGTCAATGAGCAACTAACCTTCCGCCTAACCATAACCATTATTATGAATCCACTCATCCCATGATAGACACCTAGAAAATTGAGAGTGACTAAACTCCATGACACCAGCACAAAGTGAATTGAAACCTCTTAAAAACTGCTTGGATCGAACCTGAACCTGAACCTGAACCAGAAACAGAAAACCGAACCGACATGAGAAATATAGATTCCAAATGACCCACGACATCTTTAACTCGGTGATATCAACAACCTGAACTAACTCCCCTGATCCAATATTATTTTTTATCTCTAGCATCAGCTGTAACAACTACAACTTAAAAATAAGCACTAATAAAGGAATGAAATGCTCACCAACATTACTTGATTTGTCTCCAAAGCACAATCTGGGACTTGATCACCAAAAAACGTTATTAGACAACCGGTTAACTTTCTCATGTGTGCCATTATTGACCCATCATCAAACACCTGTAATAACCACAACATAAGTTATGAATAAATTACTAGAAGCAAAAATCATTACATAACATATTTGATCCCAGCCAGAAGAAAAATATCAGATTATATGCACACAAGAGCGACACACCTATACTACTAAAGAAATATCATAAGTATTAAAGAAGCAGTATGAAATATCATAAGTCATTCTTCACTGATAAGACTAGCCACATTTAGCGTTGGCATGTCCAAATCAATAAACACTTCAAAGGCGACCTTGGTAAAGCCACCTTACCCCCACTCTTCACCCCAACAATTTTACAAGGCAGTAGTGCCTTCTGGGTCCTCATGTTCATTAAAAAAATTCACATATGAAGAAAACTTACACATTTCATAAAACACCTAATTTTATAAATAAAAATGCACATGTGAAGAAAACTTACACATTTCATAAAACGTAATTTTATATAAAAAAATAAAATAAATTTTGCACATGTGAAGAAAACTTACACATTTCATCAAACACCTAATTTAAAAAAATGCACATGTGAAGAAAATTACACATTTCATCAAACACCTAATTTTATAAAAATTTGTATATGTGAAGAAACTTACACATTTCATCAAACACCTATTTTATATTAAAAAAAAAGAAATGCACATGTGAAGAAAACTTACACATTTCATCGAACACCTAATTTTATAAAAAATTTGCACATGTGAAGAAAACTTACACATTTCATAAAACACCTAATTTTATAAAAATAAAATAAAATAAATTTTGCACATGTGAAGAAAACTCGTAAAACTGAGGATGTGATAGACCTAGTAGCTATTTCATGTCATGTCAATCCTTTTACCGATTAATGGTACCCCATGTTGTGTGAGAAGCTCTCCAACTTAATGGTTGTGGGTTCAAGTCCTTCTTACCATATGTGAGATAGATTATTGTGACATATTTAAAATTACCATTCTAAAAAAAATCCTTTTACCAATTATGATATCATACTAGTGCAATGGGCAAAACAGGTTCGAGTCTAATCGGTGATACACATCTAAACGGGTCATTGGAATGTGTTTACTTGTGTAATGTAAAAAGTTGAAACAAGCCGAGATCAATATGGGTGATTTTTAGATAACACACAGGTCGGGCCGCATGGTTGGATTGTGTAATGTATAAAAGTCATAAACCGGGCTTGGGTCTAAATGTAACTGGTTTTATGAGCCAGAAGAAACAACGCTTTACAAGAGCTTAAAAATGATCGTGAAAAGACATACCTCATTCCACTCTTGAATATATGGAGGCACGGTTGTAAATGCACCAAGAGGTTTACTATACCATTTACCACCATACGTTATTTGATCCAAGGCTTGTTCTACACTTAATACCTCCCATGGCCTCCACTCTAATAGCTTTTATCACCGTTCATGTATACATGCAAAATAGAAGCTTTAATGAGAGCATGGTAAAGAATCATTGACAGTCAATTAAAAGGGTAAAGTAAAACATACAGATTAGATCAATAAAAAATGACTCAGATGGATTTATAAGTGAAACATGTCAAATCTCAACTAAGATGTGTATAAAGCACATAACTTTCTAATCATTCTATTAACAACAACGTAGATAACTAATCATTTACAAACTCAAAACAAAAGACAACAAAATGGTTTGCAGTTCAACATACATATCGCTAACTTCACATGCAAAATCCGTGTCACTGTATCATCAGTTCGACTCGTTAGGATGAAGGCTTATCCACAAGATATGTCAACGCATTCATAAACTTTGGGATATCAAAGTTAGCCATGGTCTGCAATATTTTATCCAACTCGACCCTTTCAAAAAAAATGATCCATGTAAACATAAACTTGTTTTCACCTATTGTGGTTTATCACAAACGTCAAATACAGAATATAAGCTATATAAGAATTAGCCTGGTTTGTAACTGATATCAATAACGGATGCCTGTTTCTTGCTAATTGCCTCAAATTTTAGCATTTTCGAGCATGAAAGTTAATACAAAAGGAGTTCACATTCACATGTGAAGAAATAAGATGTCGAATACCTTCACATGTGAAGAAATAAGGTATCGAATACCTTCACATGTGAAGAAATAAGGTATCGAATACCTTCACATGTGAAGAAATTTGCTTATAACTCGATTCATGTTGATGGCTTGAAATAAGGTATTGAGATTTGAGAGGCTTTAAATAAGGTATCAAATACCCTCACATGTGAAGAAATTTGCTTATAACTCAATTCGTGTCGATGGCTTCAAATAAGCTATTGAGATTTGTAAGGCTTTAACTGGTATAAATGCAATTTAAATTTAAGGCAAGTTTCTTAATCAAAGATCACCGCCTATTTGAACCATTATATGCATGTAACTTATTCTAATGTCGTGTTTACAAGAATGTTAAGATGATAGCAAACAACTGTGGCATATCATATGCCCTTCGCACGTAATTCTAAAATAATGCCTAGTGACACTCTACTATCGAGTTTGGTGGCGCCAATTAGTGTTTATAGAATCTAACCCCAATTTGCAAGCCTAATGATACTCAACTAGGTGACGTGAATTGTATTTCACATGTAAAAATAGCTAGGAATTTTATCAAACACTTGGTGTGCAATAACAAACCACCCGCTAAAGACAAGCTCAAGTTATTCATCAACAATTCAACATAACTAAAAACATATAAACTAATTGATATTACAAACAATTCAAGTTTAGCACCAAGTAGTTAGATTTGAGTGATTAAAGTGAGAATTGATATTACAGTGAATGTAGTCCCTGATGGCGAGTGTAAGGCATGAGCCGATCGAAGTCGATCGCCTTCTTCATTAATTGGGAGTGTTTTTCGTTTTTGTTGATGATTATCATCGTGATTATTGATCGTGATTGGTGATGATTATCGTGGTGATTGTGCTTAACGGGTGAATGGCGGTGATCGGCGGTGATGGTGGTTAACGGGTGAATGATGGTGATGGTGGTTAACGGGTGATCGGCGGTGATGGTGGTTAACGGGTGAAAGGTGGTGATCGGTGGTGATGGAGCGCGTGGTGATGGAGCAATCGTGTTTGTGTTAGTAATTAGAGAGTTTTTCAAGTTTCACACTTTGAATGCGTAGTTGTGTGTGTGTTTTTTTTATATAGTATGTTGATTAAAATATGACGGAAATAATATACTTTTAGTGCAAAATTAAGTTAATAATAGCCATTAGATTTGAAAAATGGAGGAGTATGAAGGGCTAGGATCACTGCTCTCACTAAAAAGGTCTTCTCATTTGAACGCTTCTATATATATATATATATATATATATATATATATATATATATATATATATATATATATATATATATATATATATATATATATACACAGATCAATGAAGATCAACTTAAAGTTGTTAAAATGAGGTCAAATTGACAGCGACACACTTTCACAACAAAATAAATTTTTATCAACTACGCCTAAAATTGTTAATTTTGATAGATTTCTTTTAACGAACCATGATGACACCCTGATTAGAAGTTTCATCGTATCGATTTTGGCATGTGTCTGTTTTGACATTTATGTATGTCGTGATCAGTATCACATTCATGTATCATATGGTTATTAGTTGTTAAATGTTAATTTTATTACAATAATATTTTTTGTATGATTACAAAATTGTTATTTATAACGTTTTAGTGGTTTTAGATTTGATCTTTTTTTACACTTTGCCGATCTTCATACACCCCATATATATATACAGGGAGGTTAATGCAGATCGCTTAAAGTTGTAAAAATAAGATCAAGTCTAAAACCACTAAAACGCTTATAAATAACAATTTTAGCAATAATACACAAAATATAATATTTTAATACAAATTAACATTTTAGAAACTAATAACCAAATGATACATGAGTTTGAATTAGTGATACACTCGATACACATTACACTAATAAATATTCCAAAATCGATATACATACAAAACTCGATACACATTACACTTCTAATCAAAGTGTATCACCTAGGTTTCAGAATTTTAAAAAGAAATCTATCAAAACTTTAACATTTTAGTTGTAGCTAATAAAAATTATTTTGTTATAAGGAGAGTGTCACTTGTCAAATTTTAGATTGATCTCATTTTAACAACTTTAAGTTTGATCTTATTTGATATAGATTATATATATATATATATATATATATATATATATATGTGTGTGTGTGTGTAGTGTGTTCTATATATATATATATATATATATATATATATATATATATATATATATATATATATATATATATATATATATATTAATTATTAATCGTTATGTATATGGTTAATTTTATGGTCTTTGTCAACAACTCGAATGGTCACGCGTAATCGGTAATAAGACCGTACCCGCTGGTTTCGGGATTACGTTGATCCGATTGGCTTATTATCCAAATGGCTACCCTTATTTCTATGGTACGATTGCTTGTTTATATATTATTTTGATTGTTTTGTAAATATTTTTGTGTATGTGTAGTAGGTGTGCTTATTTTTTGTTGGTGTTTATGCATTAGGGTGGTGGTAGTCATGATTCGATGCCTCTCCCATGGCTCACCACCCACCAATAATATTCTGTCATCTCATCCCATGACTCTCTCATGCCTCACCATACTTTTTTAGTGGCAACCATGATTCCATGCCTCACCATACTTTTTATATTCATAACGGTTATATTCTCCCACCATTTCCCATGCTTCTTCTAAGATCTCATACCGATCTCCTCCATGCCGCATTCATGCCAGCCAGTGTGGCGGCGGTATTCACTTCTCGGCATGGAGCATGCCGAGCTCCATGTCACCCCATTGCCACCACCCTTAGGCTAAGGAAGGAACTACCACCGATCGATGAGTATAATCGTATATGAGTTCTCACGATTTAGCTCATGTAAGAATTTCTTCTATTTTCCGTGATGTTCGTCGCTAATTTATAGGATATATTATGCTATGAGTTGTTAATTTGGTTTATGATGAGTGTTGGGTTTGTCTTACTTGTAGGGTGTTTATGGGTATGGATATGCGCTCTATGCACCTTACTCTCCTGTTGGCTCACCTGTGCCAACAGTTGGTCAAGATGGTCAGAATTATGGTGGTCAACAATACCAATATCCTAGTCCTTTCTCCCACCATTAACACCCACCGGAATGGTTACCCCGCCGCCGCTCCCTACGAAAGTGATACTACCGCACCATGCCGCCGACAAACCCATTTTGGTCGCTGACATCGCTAAAGGAAACGCTTAATGAAAGCGGGTTCAAAGGGAAACACGGTTCCCGGTCCATTGAAGCAACAACGACTCAATACAATGCAAATGGTTTGTATGGAAGCGGGATGAATAGTTAGGATCCGAGATACGCGAATGGTGGTGTCACCTCCTAATCTCATGGATGGACATTTCAATGTACACTCAACCCGCAACGATAAAAATACAATAATGCCCAGCTCGTGTCGATGGGAAAGGTGATACCCAAACGAATCGCATGGTAAGCCAAATGTTTATTATTTTTTTTTTCGACTTTTTTACCGTAAGTCGATTAACATTTGATACTATCAAGTTCTTATATAAAATATATATTTTGCGTAATCGAGGCCATTGTCTCGGTATGAATACAACAAGCGGGTATATGAACAGATCAGTATCCCAACAACTTGTATGGTCAGATGGAAGCCTTATGGATCCGGTTATGGTTATGGATCCAGGTTATGATTTGCAAAACAATGGGCGGGCTGGATGACCGCTGATAACAAGTACAAGCCAAGAGGTCGGGCAACAGCTTTTGGTTACAACAATGAAAACAAGTGATGGTCCGAACGAGCTTAACAGTAGGTCCTAGTTCCGTAATCACCAAGAACCCAAAGGTGTTCACTCCCATTGCCATTGGTTGGCAGGGCAAGAGATCACTCGAGAACCAGACGGCTCACTCATAAACCTTGATAGAAAACTGGCCGCAAAGGCTAACTGGTCTTGAGATTGTTAAATATAGTAAAGCTTCCAACAATGCTTCTATATCGAGTTGGATTGACAAGCTTCTTTCCATCATCTTTTGACAACTTGCACTTGTAGACTAGTGGCATGGCAACCGGTTTGCATAAGAACATTTTGAATTTCTTAAGCATATCACTAGCATACTTTCTTTGAGAAATATGAACACCGTTGGTAGTTGCTTGATTTCCATGCCAAGAAAATAGGATACTAGTCCCAAATCTGACAGATCAAATTCAGATTCCATTTGCTTCTTAAATTCCTTAACAAGATCATCGTTGCTTGCAATCATAAGTAAGTCATCGACATAAAGAGAAATAATCAATTTCTCTTGAAAATTAAATTGCTTCACATAAAGTGTTGATTCACTTGAACTTCTCCTGAAGTTATGATTGAGCAAATGAGCATCGATCTTAGCATACCAAGCCCTTGGTGCTTGCTTGAGTCCATAAAGTGCCTTGGAGAGTCGATAAACTTTTTCTTCCTGGCCAACTACTTCAAAACCTTCAGGTTATCTTACATAAATCTCCTCCTCAAGTTCACCATTAAGAAAATCAGATTTGACATCAAGATGGTGAATTTTCCAATTTCGTTGAGTGGCCATAGCTAATAATAACTTGATTGTATCATGCCGAGCAACGGGAGCAAAAATGTCTCCGAAGTCTACACCAGCAACCTGAGAATAGCCTTTCACGACCAATCTAGCTTTATGCTTGTAAATTGATCCGTCAGTCAAATTTGGTTTGTAGACCCATTTCACACCTATTGCATTTTTCCCTTCCGCAAGTCAACAAGCTTCCATGTGTTGTTTTTCTTGATCATTTCAAGTTCATATATCATTACATCAATCCATTCGTAATGTTCGAGGCATCCATATAACTTTCGTGTTCAATAATGTAATTACAAGACTCAGAACATCAACAAGTGGTCTTGTTCTTAGCATCAATGTCGCTTGTATCTTCAATATCAAATTCGGGAATATCAACTTCATCATGATGTGTTTCATCTAAAAACGTATCTACATGCATTTTAACTTCTTCGGATTCCAAATTCAAAGAGGCTCCTTCATAAAAATCACATCTTTATCGATTGCAATTTTACTATCGACGATCATAGATTCTATATCCTTGACTGCTGTATAGCCGACAAATATTCCTTTTCCGCTTTTGCATCAAGCTTTGATCTTTGATTTTGGCAATATGATAATAAGAGATAGACCCGAAGACTTTTAAGTGTTGAATTGATGGTTTGATTCCCGACCAAGCTTCAATTGGAGTCTTACCATTCACGACTTTTGTTGCTAATCTGTTTAGCAAATATACCGATGTATCTTCTGCCTCGGCCCAAAATGTCTTCTATAGTTTCTTTTCAAACAACATTGATCTTGCCATCTCCATAACCGTTATGTTCTTACTTTTAGAAACACCATTTTGTTGAGGTGAGCATGGAACTGTAACTTGGTGAATTACTCCTTGTTGTTGAAGGAAGTCTTCAAACTCATTTGACGTGTATTCTCCACCATTATAAGTTCTCAGAATACGCAAAGTACTGCCGCTTTGTACTTCAACAAGTTTCTTAAAACTTTTAAATATTGAAAATACCGAAGCTTTGCTACTAAGGAAATAAACCTAGCACATTCTTGTATAATCATCAATGAAAAGAACAAAGTATTTATTACCGCTCCAAGATGGTGTAGACATAGAACCACAAATATTTGAATGCACGATTTCTAACTTGTTTGTGGCTCTCGTCACACCAGCTTTTGAGAAAGGCAACCTGCGACTTTTCCCCAATTCACAACCTTCACACTTAGAATCAACGTCACTAATGGGAGGCATATCTTTCACTAACTTCGTATTATACATATGCTTAAGTGTTCTGTAATTGAAGTGGCCAAATCTCTTGTGCCATTTCATACTATCATCTTCAGTAACACTAAAAGCACTAGCATTTGCAACATCAAGCTTCAAGTAATAACTTGTTTACCATATCAAGGCTAGCTATTTCAGAATCATGAGAATTAGTGATAATGCAACGCGAGTCCTTCTTAAAATTAACACCATAGCCATTCTTTAACATTTGTGGCACACTTAACATATTTTGGTCAAGTGCAGGCACATATAAGACTCTAGAAATGTATTTGGTACCTTTCTTTGTGTTGATAGCTATAGTAACTCTTCCTTTTGCTCGAGCATAGTATCCTTATCCTAACTTCACTCTTGGGTTGTTTGTGGTGTCGAGACTAATAAAGAAAGACCTTTCTGGAGTCATATGACTTGTGCATCCACTATCCAAAAGCCACATAAGGCTATCTGGATGTTTATCAAGATGCAACGATATGAACAAATGCTCATCATCAACCTGATCCTCCTCAGAAACATTTTCTTGGTGAATTCTTTTTGTGTTGCCACTAGTTTTCTTTGCTCTGCAATACTTCTCAACATGTCCAAATTTGTTGCAAAAATTGCACTTGGTTTATCTTTGAACCAACAATCAGAAGTTTGGTTTATCTTTGAACCAACAATCAGCTTCTTGATGATTTGTGTTTTGACAAATATTACATGGAGGAAAAGTACCTTTCTTTGATGTCAAGAAGAGGTTTGTGAGTGGAGCCTATGTTGTTTCCTTTGATAAAATTTCCTCTGTGGAAGTGTTTTGTTTTGAATTTCCAATTTTGTTACTTCTAGAAGATACTATAAAAGCACCTTCAACATTCTCCTCTCGATCTAATAGAAACTCTTTGCTCTTGTGCTTGAGTTTACTAGTTAGTTCGTAAACCGTGAGCGTATTCAGGTCCCAAGACTCTTCTATGGCGGAAATTTTCGCTTCAAACTTCGGGGGAACACTAATCATCATCTTCTCCACTACTTTCTGGTCTTTCACAACTTCTCCATGTAGCCTCATTTGATTAACCACATCCATCATCCTTGCAGAGTAATCTTTCACCAATTCATCATCTTTCATTTTTAATAATTCAAACTCTCTTTTGAGAGTTAATAATCTGACAAATTTTACTCTATTAGTACCTTTAAAAGATTCTTGGAGTTTATCCCACACAACTTTTGGTGTCTCCAAGTCCATTATGGAGGTGAAAATTTGATCATGACACCGAATGCAAACAAAGTTAGCGCCTTGTCCTTCTTAGAGACTCGGCCTCAAGGTTCTTAATCGAGCATTGTTGGTTTTCTCCGAGTGTCAGAGGACTTTCATCAGTCTCTACAACCTTCCATAAACCTTGAGATTTCAAGCATGTCTTAATTTTTACTGCCCAAATGTGATAATGCACTCCAGAAAATACTGGAATTGCAGGAGCAGTAGCTGCACTAGATGCCATGTCTAGGCTGATTTTTTGTTAAATCTCGAAAGTGTTTCACTCCCTCACGTGTTTCTCTCAAGTAATAGCGCAGCCCCATAAGAATAATGGCTCGATACCACCGTAAATGTTTGACAAATTTCGCACTTAGGTAAGAAATAAGTAGCGCACTTCTTGCGATGTAAACCGACTAAACACACAAGTTTGAATTGAAAGGAGAATTGATAAGTAAAAGTAGAATTGGAAAGGCTATAGTGATATATTCCACCTTAGTACATAGACTTTTCTTTTGCTTCTAAGTATTCTTAGTAAGCCAATACTTAATAAGCTAAGACTAGTAGATATTTAAGTATCCTTAATAAGTAAGAATACTTCCTAGCTAAGAGTACTACATATCTAATATTCTTAAGAGCTAAGGATACTTAATGTCTAAGGTTTCTTAGGAAGCTAGGATACTTCCTAACTAAGGTTCCTTAGAAGGGAAGGATGCTTACTAGCTAAGCTTCCTTCATTATTAATGTTAGGAATTGGAAATTCCATGTTAAAGTGTCAGTCATCCCAATTATAGTCTAGCATATGTTAGCTCGTAGACTTGTAGTTATTTATGTTATTTAGTAGTTTATTAGTTAGTTTGCGTAGAATAGTTTAGTGTAACACCGTGGAGGAAGGACTGTCTTTACCCATCAGTATGCCCGATCCACAGCCGATAGGAGGTCGTGTATTCTGTAACTATAAATACCCTTTCCATCCATGGAAGGGGTGGTGCTTCTCAATATAACATTCCATAATTTACAAAGCAACTCTCTAGCAAGAACACCCATCTCTCTACTTTCTCTCTCTAAAATGGCTATCATGTATTTTGATCATCCAAGACCACCCGAATCATCAAACACAATAATATTTCGATCCTACAATTGGCATCAGAGCCAGGTTGTGTTGTTTTTGATGATTCTTATGGTCTTTATGTGGTTGTCTTGGTTTTGTTTTTGCTTGGTTCGTATGCGTTTTGGGTGTGATGTTTGATACTGGTTCGTATGTTGGTTTAAGTTGGTTATTGGTGTTCACTTGTCATATTCAAAACTGCTTTTATGGTCAACCGGTCTTTGGTGTTAATGTTCTTCATGAGACTTGTCAAAACCGCCCAGATTAATTGTTTGGGTCAAATGGGTCATTGTTATGTCCACATGTCTTTTTACTCGTAGTTTGCAACTTGGTCAAAATTTTGTCATTTAATGGTCTAATATAGTCAAAAGTATCATCTTTGGGATGTTTTTCGGTTTTTTGTCGAACGAAATATTGGTCGGAAAACTCATCGGAAAACATAAAAATTCTTGCTAGCGACGTGACACAAAACTGTCCAGATGCTTTGTATTTTTGATAGCGACTTGTCTTTACAAGTCGTAGTGACTTGGCCGTGGCGACTTGCCATGAGTAGTTACTCATGGTAGCGACTTGGCAAGTGGCGACTGGGCATGTAGCGACTTGGCAAGTAGCGACTTGACAAGTAGCGACTTGCCGTAGCGACTTGTGGCAAGAACTACTCAACATAAAAGAAATGATGAAGAAGAAGACTTTGACCAGTGACCACAACCACAACTAAATACCAAATACAAACTCATCTCGACATCAGATTATTTCAACCATCAACAAAATCTAAATCACATCGACAAATTTCACATACGACATCACAGCTTATAGTCACAACATCATACATCAAAAACCACAAACAATATCATTAAACATCAACATGTTCGAATAATTAAAAAGTCAAAGTGATCTCAGTTTTTATTCGTGTGACATAAAGGGTATATCAAGACTCAGAGGTCCTTAGACACGAATGTTAACCATCATTGATCATGTGAAGATTTTTCGTCTTATTAATTTTCGAACATACAAGAGTAAGTATTAACAAGATTATTATACTTTCTCTTGAGGTCGTTTATTGTAAAACCAAACCTATCTAAATCGAATAAACTCATCTCAGATTCAAAGCTTACAAACTGATCTTAGATCTATCTCGTTAATCACTTGATTTGTAATTTCCACTATACCAACGAGATTTCTCATCATAGGTCATTTAAGAATCAAAGATTCTCATCAATTTTCGAATGTATAAGATAGATCAAATAACAAGTCTGTTAATTGATTTTCTTGATTCGGTTAAAAGACCAAAGTACTAATGATGTTCGAACTTCACAAGGAAAAGGAAACAACAATAATCTGTTGTCTTCTTCCCATGCTCGTTCAAATGTTTCAAAAAGTAATCAAGAAGGAACTATGTAAAACCTACCCGTGTTCATTTGGGTTGTTCTCAAAGCCGTCTCAAGATCTCGAGCCATCCCTGTGGCAAGATCGACGTGACATACTATCAAAGAAGGGTTGATGTAGAATCGTTTATGTGGTTATAAGTGTGATATGTCATAAGAGACTCGAAGCCATGATGGGTGCAATATTAATGAAGAAAATGGTTTGGAGTTTTACTGATTACTTGATAAGAGGAGGATTTATTTTGTGTGAGATTACTTAGGCTGAGATGACTTTTGGGGATAATACTAATGATGGGGGCGGATTTCATAGAGAGTTTAGGGTTTGGTGTGTGAGTTAAATGTGATTAGGGTTTGCATATGTGTCATGTGGTGTTAAATATCCCGATGTTTAGGGAAACCGGTGTATGTGAAGTGTGATGGGCCGTATATTTGTTTATGTGGGCCTCGTGAATTAACATGGACCTGTATGGAATTCTTCATGGATGGGCCGTGTAGTATGTATGGTAACTTGACTATTTTGGGCCTCATGGTTATTGTGTATGGAACGGACCAAATGATGTGTACGTGATAACCAAGTTTATACTCATTGATCGAATAGTGGGTGCTCATGGTTATTGTGTTTTTTTGTAAAAATATACTCATTGATGGTTTGATATGATTGGATTTATTTTCATTAACCGGGCCTCGATTACTACATATAACCAAGTTTTGGTCATACATATGGTTGGGACAGATGGGCTTCTCAAGAATTGGACTTTATGTGAGTTGATTCATGACGAGATTTGAAATGTACGTGGTATAAGTTGATGATGAGATTTGATTATGAGATTTATTGAACATACTTGATGATGTGATTTAATTTAATGATGAGGTATGATGCTATGATCCATTATGATTATGAGGTTTGGTACTTTGGTATATACATTTTCATGGATAGTATTTCGTCATGGCTTGAAATTGTTTATTTGAACTAAGTTGACTACGGGTTGCTTGGACGATATTTCTTATTTGAATTTGAAGTGAGGTTTTCCGGGCACATTTACTTATTTCGTCTTCTTTCTTTCTACCCTTCCGCGAAGATGACTTGTTTGGGCGTTTATTGAGTGTGATAAAGACTTGGATATCTAGTTACTTTGGTGATTCCTTCTCGCTTAACCCACAACGTAACTATCACTTGATGTCTCACACGCTGAGGATGTGTCAAGAGGTTTTGTACATTGGGTACACCGTCCTTTTCACGAGGATTAGTACAAGTTTGAGTTAACAAACTGGGAATTTTACTTCATGATCAAGTTTGGCATATCGGATTTACTTCTCCATGTAATCACAGCAATAGCCGTCAGAATATGTGGAAGATGTGTTTACCAAAGTGTTTATTGGATGGTTGATGATATTGTTGTTGTTGGATAATGAACCGCTGATGAACCGTTGCATGTTCCCTAAATGTATATTCACGAAACCAAAGTTGTCATAACACATTCAAGCTAACATTGTTTACGGTTTTGTCTTGATTTTGTAAAATCCCACGAAAGAATCTATTTCTCGCTTAAATCATAGACTTGTAAAATCCCGTGGCGCTGGAAACATCCGGTAATTGTAAAGTTCATTTCCTGATCTATCTTACGGTTTATTCTTGGTTTTGTAAAATTCATGAACGAAACTATTTCTCGGTTTAAACCATAGAGTTGTAAAATCCCGTAATGATATATGGAACCATCTTGGAGAAAGGAAAGTGTATTTCGAGATCTCTTTGATGCTTGGTGCTACGGTTTCGCTTCAAAGAAGAGATAAAAGGATGTACTTCATGAATTGATGTGTGTTTGGATATTCGCTCATGGCGAGTTTGGTTATTACATGGTTTTACTGGGTTATGTGCTTTTAACCATGGTCGGATGAAACCATTATCAAAATTCACTTTAAGGTCAAAGAGGCTAGATTTGACCTTTAACCGTAAGATGTGATAACGGGTTAATTCAAGATTATCTATTCGAGGTTGAAGTGAATTATCACGGGCGAGTTTACTTAGTATCCAAGGTATCGGGGATGGATGAATGGAGATTCTTCAAGATCCTTGTTCAAGCTTATTATTAAAAATGAAGACTTGGAAATCTAGTTATTGTTGGGTGACTTTTACCTTTTCTTTTACCACTTGGGGAATTAGGCTCTTATCACCTCAAAATAACTATCACTTTAAGGAGTTACGCTTGTAGCGTTTCGAGGTCACATTCAATTGTGGATTTTCAAGAGTTGATGTCGCCTTATACTTGATGGTTGGTTGGTTGAAGAGTATAGAGTACTTAGAGATTCAATGGGCATGAATTCTCGACACCGCTCTTTGTTACACATGTGCAAGTTTAAGTCACGAGTTCTGGGTTATTCTACTACAAGGTCAAATTCATCATATCGGTTTTCTCCATCACCGTCACGACAAAGAGCCCATGTAATGATAATGGGGATGATTACATGTTTTGCTAAGAGAGCGGAAAAGAGAGATTATGACGTCTGCTCACATCGGTTCATGCCTCGCTTTCTAAAGAAAAGAAATGTGTACACTTAAATGCAAGATTATCTTCCCGAAGAGAAATCTTCTTATTATGACCATTCTCATCAACATGCTTCATACTTTTTCCATGCGCTTGGTCATCAAGTGAACCAAGCCATCGTTGATTGTTTTCTTATTCCACTTGCTCAACTATAATGACCATAGCGATATCCTTGCGTGCTAATTTTATGGGGAGAAGTGAATTGACTACATTGGATGATTTTCACTTGTTTAATCAAGAATGGCATCTCCGTATGCAATTCTTGAGGGGGAGAAGAAGTGTGAAACTACTGCATGATTGATTGTTATTAGAGAATAAATGGTCAAACGGCTCCAAACTCATGTAAGAACCGAGCTTCTTCTTATCGGGTCGTCTTCACATGGTGTTTTCTTCTTAGAGCCGTTGGTTGACATCTTCACACGGGCTAATGTGATTTATCGACAAAGTGTTTCCGGTTAATGCTTCACGTACACATCAACATGATGATTCCGAACAATCTCTCGTTCTTGTTTGATGATTGGTAGTTTGGTGTTACCATTTAGTATGTTCGCTGGCTGATTGTCGATTTCCTTGATGGACGCCTTTTTGTTCTTGTTTGATTGGGAGGATTTTAGTTAAGGGGATTTGCAAGATGTAAGTTAATTGGGATGCTTTTTGGTGTGTTGAAGATGTTAACTATCTATTCCCCAACTAAACAATCTTGAAGAAGGTCGAGTCTACAGTCGATTCTACATTCTCTGCTACATGTTAGAAGACTAAAAGACGAGTTGCATTTGATTATCAAAAGACTTCTTCTTTTTCTGGGCATTTATCAAACAGATTGTCGGTTTTGGGGAGAGCACTAATTGGGGGAGGGTGAAATGTCTGATTTAATCCCCAATTAGACTTGCTCACATTATTTAGCATGTTGATTCTCACAAAGACTTCAAGCGATCTTCTCAACAGATTTCAAGTATTTGGGCTTATATTAAGTTGCTGATTCTGAAGTATCAAAACCAGCAAGGGGGAAGGAGACACGCATCTAAACGCGAGTAAAATTTGATGAACTTAATACTTCTAAGTGATCAAGATATCCCGAAGACTTATGTCATTACCGCAGAGAAACTCAAGGTTTGACTCATGGCGCTTAGTGTTATTATTCCAACTATGCTGGGGAAGTGATGTTAGAAAGTTTCAAGATAAAAGAGGTACACAAGTATGACATATTCGGGGAGATGTGGAAAACTGAAGGGGGTTGAATAGTTTTACCAATTTAAAACTTCCTTTAAATATTTAGATCGACTTATGTCAATCTATTTGATTGTTTATGTTGGACGTTGATAGATAGATATATAAACGTGTAATGAAAGATAAAGAGTAAAAGCACATCACCATGACACAAGTATTTATAGTGGTTCGCCACAAGGACACCTTCTCGCTCCTACTCCACTCCCGAGTCACCTACTCGAGAGTTCAGAACACTACACCAACTCCTTATGGCGGAGAAGCCTTCACAACGTCGCTTAACCTTTTTCCAGACAAAGCTAAATACCGAGTTCTTTCACACCAAGGCGAACCACACCTAACACAACGTCGCCTACTCTTTATACTTGCTAGGCTAACCACCGAAGTTCTTTTCACACCTTAGGAGAACTAATCCTTCACAACGTCGCCTACCCTTTATTAGGTACTAGGCTAAGTACCTAGTTCTTTCACACCTAGGTGAACTACACCTTCACGACACAACACCTAATCTCAAGGAGATCTACCCTTGTTACAACACCACCAAGGATATCACCATCCTTGTATAAAACAATACATATATGTATAACGATGCACCTCATCGATTATACGACCTAGGCATTCTTCCCAAATGCTACTTGATTTGATTCTTTGGCATCCTTCACTAATGCCTTTGACACAACGCTGGCACCCTTCACTAATGCCTTCGCCTTGACATCTTTAGCATTCTTCACTAATGCTTTGACACGGATGATGAGCACCTTTCACTAATGCTTTATCTTGACACTTTCTACATTCTTCACTAATGCCTTCAACCCAACATCTATGGAGAAAGGTAGATCTATCAACAAGAGAACCTTCGTTATCTTGATGATGACGAAGCATGGCAACTCATGGACTTGAGCTTGCATGTCTTCAAGATGTGGTGATCTTTCCTTTAAGAGGAACCTAGAAGATCACACAAAACAAAAGACAAACTACATAGATCACTTAGATATGAGGTTGAGGGTTAGAATACTTTGGGAAGTTTATATGAAAAGCACACTTAGAGAGGAAGAAATGGCTCTCATTTATAGAGAAATTCTTCTGCTTCCCGATCCCACTTGGATCCCTACCACAAGGATCCGGCTAGCACAAAGCTAGGGATCCGTGGTCCGCCTCTTTGCCCATGGGTATTTTTGGTTAAGGGTCATGGGTCATGGGTTATGGGTTGATCCATGGTTTTCTTTCTAGATACAATGTACTTGGTTAAGTGGTATATATAAAACCATGGGTTATGGGTCAAAACCATTTGCTAGTATTTACCTTTTTGTATATACTTGTATTTACCCAATTTAGCATACACTTAGTTTTTACCCATTTTAGAATACTTAGTTTAAGTATATGTTTAACCCAATATGTAAACACTAGTTGTTGTACATATGTATCTAAATCATAAAATCACTTATACTTGTTTTAGTGTTTTATGTGAAAGCGTGCATGTGTTTAGAAAACTATTAACTCAAACTATTTACGTACTTTATTTGTTTCATTAAAATGATTTTATATTTGTTATCGACAAAACATTAGAAGATCGTAAATAATAAATAAACGCTTTTCACGACTTATTTGTATTAACAATCTCCCTTTTGTTGATGACAAAACATAAAATATTTTAAGGAAAAATCTAAAATTAAGTAAAAGTTTGAATTTGTAGTTTTACTTTCTTCTCCCTTTGTGTAAAACAAAAGTGTTAAAGAAACTAACACAATTTTTATAAGAGAAAAAAAATTGTAAAAATGTAAAGAGAGCAAGTGACGGAATGGTACTCGTTTTAACTCCCCTCGACGAGTCCATCCCTTTGAAAGGGCGTCAAGGACATAACGTAAAATAAACTAATTGTGTTTGCAATCAAGTTTGCAAATGGTTCGTCTAAGTGACGAGAACGTGCTCCCCCTTAGATATTGCAATGTTGCAATGGGGCGTCATGAAGTGTAACCCAAAATAGGATTAAGTTTTGCAATTAATTTTGCAATGTCATTTGACACAAAGCTCCCCCTAGCTTTATGGTGTCAATATTTTCATGTGTATTTTGAATAACTACAAAACAAAGGTTAGAAAAACAAGAGTATAGTGCATAATTTCCTGCAAAAGAGACTCAAGTTAGTAGAAATTTGTGCTTCTGTACCACGGATCCCACGGTTCCCTTCAAGGAGGGATCCGTCTAGTTATCTGGAAGGGATCCGGCTATCTTCACGCTTTCTTGAAGAAGAAGAAATGTCAAGGAGTGCTATTTGAGGAATGAGATAAATGTACAATAAAACAAGCACAACACACATAATAATCATGGCATATAAGTATTCATTCAATAAAACAAGAGATACACAACCAAATCTCTAAAACTAAGATAATGAACTATAGCCATATAAGTACTACTAATACTAATCTCATATCGGGATTTAGAATGTGACAATGTGCTTAAGTCTAGGGATGGGTGGACTTGTTGAATTGATCCAACTTTGCAAGAAGATGATTGAACATGAAATGTATCTCATTTCGCACTTCTTGAACAAGTCCTTGAGTTTTTAGACAATTTGGGCAAATATTGTCTTGGTTTGGCCTCAAGGAAAAAGGATGTTTTGAGGAGACTCAATGTGTATTGAGGGTCTTCATTTTGAGAAGTAGGAGAGGTTCTAAAATGAGGGTGGTAATAGAGCTTCTTCCGTATGATCAAGGTTGTTCCTTGTCTCCCGCTGATGGGCTAGTTGGTGTTGTAGGTGGTTCCGATTTAATGAAAAGGTTAGAGAATGGGAGTTTCTTGGTGATGAATGAAACAATGAATATATGTTTGATGCGGAAGAGGCTCATTCAATGAGTGTAGTCCATTCTCAATGAATGAAGGTTGTGATGGTTTGTTAGAACTATCCATGTTTGGTTTGGAACTAGATGACCCCTTTCTAGTTGGAAAGATTTGATACTAATCCTTGCGGTTCTCTTAGCTTTTGTTGGACGGGTTTGATGAGGTGGGATTCTAGAGTCATTATGTCTAACGGGAGATGTTTCGATGGATGAAATTTCATGAATCATTTGGCCCTTTCTTTTGGATGATCCTATGTTTGAGGAGTTGTTGCTAAGAGCTTTAGTCATGGTGATGAAGGTGCTAATGTGAGCTTCTAATTTCGACTTTTGAATGCTAATTGAGGATGGTGCCCTAAACCTAAGATTGTTTAGTTTATAAAGAATAATTTGAATTTGGGAATTAAATTCTTGACCACTTGAAGACTAAGCATGCTCTTGAGGTTTTGATCGACTCTAGGTGAACAATTAATGTATGCTAAGAGTGGTTAGAGAACCAAAAGGTGACATGAGTGTGAATATAGAAGTCGATTTATGCTCTGCATCTGGATCCCAAGGATCCTCTCAATGAGGGATCCGTCTCGTTAAAGACCATGGATCCGGATATCGATGTGTTCTAGGTGAAATCATTATGCTTTTGTAAGGTTAGTTATTAATGGATTTCGAGAGTTTAACTTAGTTTTGAAGTCTTTAGTCGTTGGATATCTCAAACCTTAACCTTAACAAGTAATGGTGTTTAATGATGATTTTGGCCAAGAAAATTTGACTTTGGGTAGTCTAACTATATTTTTGACCTTAATTTTGATTAAAAGGTGATTGAGATTAATTTGCTAAAAGTGAAAGATATACCTAACTAAGAGCTATCAAGAGTGATAGATAATGTGTGAGTGTTAGAGCGGAATTATGGTAGTTTTGACTAGTGGAAAGAAAATCAAAATATTTCAAGGATGTATCCTAGATAGGTCTTGGATGAGATTGAGATCTTCAACTATTTGAGAAAAACTTAGTTGGCTCTAGTATCTTATGTTTGACTAGTTGGAGATGATCTAATGGAATGTTTTGATGTACTCAAATCGTATTATATATCGAGATACCACTCTGATCCCGGTTCCCTGGGAGGATCCGTCTCGTATAAATGCCGGGATCCGCCTCTGCAGATCGAGAAGGCTTCAAAGAAATGTGCAATTTTGCACTTCTTAGTAAATGCTTCTCCTAGTTGTTTCTATGGGAACTAAATGCAAGAACACAACTAATATAATTAATAATCAAAGTAGGAAGAACTAAAATTACTAAAATGAGTGACGACCACTCCAAGAGGTCGTAAAATCTCATTTTCCAAACACCAAGTTAGTATGTTTAGTGCCAATGTATGGCAATACCTACATACTACAAGTAGTTTAAAGTGTTTACAAACCATTGTTTGAGATTGTTTAACATACACTAGATTCCTAAGGTCTTACCTTTCTTTTCCTCCTTCACTTCTTCACCCGTCCTCCACTTTTTATCGAACTATCTTCACTTCTTCTTCCTCAAGAAATTGGCGAAGCATTTGAAGACTCCCTTGGTTTGTTGCCATTCGGGTGAGTCATTAGGGATGTTTGGCAATTGGTTAATGTAATCCAAGGGGTCAAGATCGA
Organism: Chrysanthemum lavandulifolium; assembly: GCA_022545495.1. NCBI lineage: Eukaryota > Viridiplantae > Streptophyta > Magnoliopsida > Asterales > Asteraceae > Chrysanthemum > Chrysanthemum lavandulifolium. The sequence continues at coordinate 62,285,674 of CM040246.1, forward strand.
TATTATCAAGTGGGTTGTTACTACTCCCTTCACCTCCACCTTCTCCTTGCCTTTCCCTTTCGTCTGAGGAATCCGTGGGTGGGTGTGGCCTTTTACCTTCCACCATAAACCTTGTTGTCTTACCCTCGGTTAATGGTACCATAACCTTATTGCAGAAGCTATGATCCAAGGATTGTGGAGAGGGATCTAATGCAAAGATGAATTTTGCGAGACGGGTTAGAAGCATTACATATGGAAGCACCATCTTGTCCATGCTTCTTACACTTGCCATTATTTTGATCATGTAGTAGGCAATGTTGAAGCGGGTCTCGATCACAAGACAATAGATCATGAAGCTTAGACATGCGTTAGGGTGATCCTTGTTTCCCACTAGACACACCATTCTCCTTATCACATTTTCCCATTTTCTATATAATGCAAACATCTCCTAAGCTCCATTTGAAAAGGATCCCTATAGATCACTTTCGACTTTCTAGTTACCCTCGGAGAAGCTCTTGGCATAAACACGTGTCCCTTACCGTGGTTGCTTCCGGATTATTGTGTGATAAATGTCGGATGATCAACCATAGAGTGTAGCTCCCATGCGACCATTCATTTGAATACATACAAACACCATCGGATGGAACCCTATTATTCTTCCAAACTCCTCGAGTGAAAGAGTGTACTCATGTCCATTTATGGTGAATTCAATTGAGATGGATCCATCATCATTTCTAATTATACCCATAGTCTTGTAGAACTCAAGCATAAAGACCGGCAAATTTGCTCGCTTATATCCAATAAACAATCAAACCCAATAGTTTCAAATACCTCCCTTATGTCGGTATTTGCAAGGAATGATGGATCAACCACTCTACCTTCATGAAAGAGTCTCCTTTCAAGCAACTTAAAGACTTTCCTATCGTCCGGACTTAAGCCATTTTTCCTATGATACATGGGTATGTAGTGGGCAGTGTCTTGGTAATCTTGTTGCTTGTTGCTAGGCATGATGTTCCTAAACAATGTAACTGATAAGGTTTTAAAAGGTACCATTTTGAGGGGTCGTTTTAGCCCTTATTTGATCACTTTTATCCAGTTATTGCTTAATATCGTTCCTTTCACTTTTAGGTCTCTTGAAGGCAAAATCTTTGGAATGGCACTTATTTGGACGAAAAAGCGCGAATATCTGAAAGACGGCAAAGTCAAAATCGAGACACTCAAAGTCGCTGAAAATAAAGGCGTGATCGTCCTTTGCTTAACTACTGCACGCCGTCGTGGGATTCTAATGACGGGTGAGAAGACAAACTCGTATTTTCAAGAGGCGTCGGGCTTTAAAGGAGTAGACCGTCAGAGCTCGGGCGGCTAGATGTGACCCGAGACGACGTCGAGGAAGAGAAGGGCCAGGCGTCGCGGGCATAAGGTGGCGCCGTCGCAAGGTTAACGTGGCGAAGCGAAACCCTAATAACGGCGACACGACGGCGTCATGAAACATAAGGTGGCGCCGTCGCATATGTAATCTTATATATAGAATCCGAATTTTTCGGTTTGAAGAGTCTTTTGGAGTATGATAACGCTACACGCCGTCGTTCGGGGTCAAGAAACTTCCTTTTTCTTGACAAGTTTATAACACCACTGGCGGTGAACCTAATCGTTGTAGTGTAGTAATTAGGGTGAAGCCACGGGTATTGATATCGTTCTATGGGAATAGGAATGCTAGTAAGGAGTTACTACGCTAAGGTTAAGGTTGAGGAAGATTATTTTTATCTTTTTATATTTTATGAAATGGAAAGATGCAATCTCGGGTATTGGATTTGGGGGTTGGTATTTCACCGATTACTCTACTATTATCTAATTATCTAAACTAAGGTTGTGGGAGTCTATGTCTAATTAATGTGTGCTTTCGTATGATAGTTTAAAGATGTGTTTACTTAGATTGTACTACTCTTAATTATCTCCTATTGATGGTTGAGTTGTCGCGTCTTATTCTTAGTTGCGTTGTGTGTCTAAAGTTGTAGGGTATGCGTTTCTCCAACTCTTTGAACTTACCAAAGGGTCTAGCTCTACAAACCCACTAGGGATGATAAACTCTTACTCTAAGGCACTCTTTGGATGGTTTAGCTTACAACTACTCGGTAATTATATTCTAAGGTTCACAAAGATGAATCAAGCATTAAGTACACTACGAATGACCTATCGCATTACTAGATCATTAATCAACTAAGATAAAAACAACCAATCAATATTCAATAATTAAGTTTCATACTTCCTAAGCAAACACACAAATAAATTAGCGGGACATGGAGAACATGCAAGCATACACACAAATAATCAAAGACATAATTGAATTAATGAAGTAAATACTTATCTTGATGTAAGATAGGGTTTAAAACCCTAAAATCTTGTACAAGACACCTTACGTTCGGTTTTAGGTTTTCACCCAAAAGACTCTCCTAAAAAGCGAAAAATTCGGATTCTATATATAAGATTACATATGCGACGGGCGTCACCTTATGTTTAGTGGCCGCCGTGTCGCCGCTCGTGGGGTTTCGTCTTGGCGCGTTAACCTTGCGGGCGTCACCTTATGTCCGCGACGCCCTCCTCTTGACTTGCGTCGGATTGCATCTGGGCCGTGCAGTAGCGACGGCCTACTCTTCTACAACGGGCGTCGTCACTAATCTGAGTTTTGGGTTGAGAATCGTCTGGATTTTTGGGCGGCGCATCATTAGCACTGACACCGTCGCCTTCTAATTTAAACAGCATGTGAGTGTCTCGATTTTGACTTTGGCCATTTTCTTCATATATTCGCCTTTTTCGTCCAAATAAGTGCCATTCCAGCATTATGCCTTCAAGAGACCTAAAAGTGAAAAGGCGATATTAAGCAATAACGGATACAAAAGTGATCAAATAAGGACTAAAAGACCCTCAAATGGTACCTTTTAAAACCTTATCAAATATCCCTACACATGTTATTGCTTGTCCTCAAGCAAATGTGCTTTTAACAGAATTAATTTATAAGTTGGGGTCATGAAGCATTAATTCAAAGCGGTCCACAACACATATAAGCCCATAAAAGTCATAACAACACGAAAATTACATACTAGCACCTCACATGGGGTGTTTGGATACTCATCTCTCTCGGTGTATATATGAAATATACAAATAGGAAATGGAAGATAAACACTCATTAACCGGTCCTAGTACATAGATTACCATAGGCTTGAGAATAGATCAAACCTCCATCGCTTTGGTAATGTTAGGAATTAGAAATTCCGGTATTAAAGAGTCGGTCACCTCAAGTATATGTAATCGTTAAAAGCTCGTAATCGTAGTTCTTCTAAGTTAAGTAGTATTTTAGTTAAGTAACACCGTGGAGGACGGACGGGTCTTTACCATTGTATGCACGATCCACGGCCAGTGTGGCGTTATGTAAGACTATAAATACTCTCACCTTGCAAGGTAGAGTTGAGCTCATAATAATATCTTTCACTTTCTCTCACTAGTTCCCTAAAACCTCTAACTTTCTCTAGAATTTCACCTTATTCGCCACCTTGTGTTATGGTTTGATGTGTATGTGAAAAGTTATATCTTACAATTGGTATCAAGAGCCATGGTTAGATCATATCTTGCACATCTTTGGATTTATAGTGGGTTTTAGGTGGTTTTGAGTTTGAAAAAGTTTAGTGGTTTTGCATCATTTGGTTGATTTCTTGTGTTTAAGTTTGAATTTTGTTGGTACTTTTATGTTTAGAATCATCAAAGTGTTTAGGTTTTCATTTGGTAAGCTTGAATCATCTTGGTTGGGTTGTTTTTGGATTGAAAAGTGAAGGTTATTTGGTTTTCAAGCTAGCGAATTAGCTCGGACTTGTTTTCTTGGTAGCGACTTACTTCATTGTTTCGTCAGCGACTTACGATTTATAAAAGCTAGAGTTAGTGCTAGCGAGTTAAAGAACAAGTAGTGGAATCTCCACTACGGTTAGCGACTTAATGGTGGCGAATTAGTGCATGCGAGTTGCTCTTTAGCGACTTGCATATCTAGCGACTTGTGGCCTAATCTTCGCGACAAATTAGACTAGCGACTTAGTCTGTGCGAGTTACTACTAGCGACTTGCATTTACATTGGCGACTTGGGACTCTAGCGACTTAGGCGTGTAGCGAGTTAAGGGTTAGCGACTTAGTGCACTAATTTCTAGCGACTTAGTGCATTATTTGGTAGCGAGTTAGCACTTTATCATCTAGCAACTTGAGTGATTGTTTACGGTTTCTCTTGATTTAGTAAAATCCGTGAAAGAATCTATTTCCGGTTTAATCATAGAGTTATAAAATCCCGTATAATCCGTTAACATGTCTACCAACATTCCACTGTTCCTGTCATCTCCATTTGTTGAGGATGTTCAAGCGGTGGCTCGAGATATAATTCACCAATGCAGCGAGCCAGGACTACGATTCTTGGGCTCAGCGAATCAGTTGTATTGTCTTGGAAAGGAAAATGGTGTAAACATTCTCAAATCCATTGATGAAGGACCATATCGAGTTGAAACAACTAGAGACATACTTGATACTAATGAAGATGGTACTCCTGTCTCACGGAATGGAGCGGACCTAAGATGTACAATGAGCTTGATAATGAGGAGAAAAAGAGATTCGATGCGATATCGGGCTTGAAACATTGTTCTTCAAGGTCTCTAAAGACATCTACAAGTGATCAATCATAACACGATGCAAAGGTTTTTGGGATAACGTTAAGATGCTTCTCTCGGGTTCGAGAATTAACTTATGGAAGGCAGGGAATCCCAACTCTATGATGAATTTGAGCACTTCAAGATGAAACAGGATGAGAGTGTCTATGAGTACTATGTGATTTCATAAGTTAGTGAATGACATGAGGAACATCAAGATGACTATACCTAACATTCGATTGAACTCAAAGTTTGTGAACAACATGAATCCCGAATGGCACAAGTTTGTCACATCTGAAACTCACTAAAGTTGAAGCATACAAACTATGAGCAACTCTATGCCTTCCTCCTTGAGAATGAGAGACATGCCATGTTTGAAAAGTTGATTCTCAATCGGTTCAAAACCAACGGGGTGAGACAAGTTCGTCTAATGACTCAACGACTTTCTACTCGAACATTGGAATCACAACCAAAGCATCACAAGTCATTCCCTTGGGTAATGGTAATCACAAACTCATCACGATCCTCGGTTCAAACAAGGCGATCTTTGATGCACGCGTGGATAACATCGTTAATCAACTAGCTCTACTCATTAGTCAAAACATGAACTCTCTCCCACAAACCAACAACAACCTCTGACTGCATCTAACCCGTAATCAAGCCTTTGTTAAAGATGGAAGGATGGTGGTGCAACCGATTCGGGAAGAGCAAGATGATCGGGGGAGAGGTGGGCTGGAGAGGTTATGTTGGAAACCAGAATCGAGGAAGAAATGGTAACCAAGGTCAAGCTAAGCCAATCAAATGCTTTAAGCTGTGGTGGTGAGGGACACTTTGCAAGTGCGCACATCTCCAAAGTCCACAAAATGCCGAATACTTGAGAGATAAGATGTTCTTGGCTCAAGCTCGGGACAATGGTGCTACTTTGAATGAAGAGGAGCTAGCATTTCTTGCTAAAGGCAATGCCAAGACCTATGATGCGAGATGTAGATGAGCAGCCCATTCGGAGATAGGTCACAATCATCAAAATGCCTTTCAAGTCGGTGGCTGCGATGCTTACGACTGATGTGGATGATGGACCTCTGCACACACAATATTTATGGCTAGCATCTCTCCCATGGTGTCTCCCAAGGTCACTTCTTCACCACAAGTGGCCCATCAAAGGACAAACTCATCTACGAGGTATTAAAGCTATATGATGATGTTGATGTGCAGCAGATGCATGACAAAGTACAACCAACCGAAACTTTTGAATCAAATATTGAAAATACGGTAATATCAATATTATCCCATATGATCAATGTGTGAAACAAAGTGAAAGTGAAGTTGTACCTAGTGATGCATCTTCTCGCGATCAACAATGACTATGTCTTTGATGAATTCACTGCATGTGCTCGATGATTCCATTATCTCAGAACTAAATGCCTATAAGGGCGTGTTGCCATTTATGAACAACGTGCAAAATTTGAGTTGACCACTCGTGAGCGGGAAATGGATGACCAAATGCGTGCGATAATTAGAAAAAGCAACTTTAGAGAAGAAGTATTGAAACAAGAATTAAATTCTTTGCAAGAAAAACTTTCTAAAGCAACTAAGCAAAAACAAGAACTTCAAGAAAGCGTGAAAATGCTTAAGCAAGAATTTAATGCAAAAGAATCAAAGCTCTTGAGAGATTTTCTAATCCGAAAACTTTGAAAAACAAACTTGAAAACAAGTTGTACATACAAGGAAACACCATTCGATTGCTCACATGGTCACCAAACATCGAGTCTTTAGCGATAAGCATAGCATTCCCTTTGTTGAGGAACCAAATCGAGAGGTAATCAAAAAGGCTAGAAATGCTCAAAAGGTGATTTATGATGGTAATGAAATTCTTAAGCCTAAGCGAAACCTAGTTCGTTGAGTGCCTTTGAGGAAGATAAGAAATCGAGATGAAGTCACTAGGAAAGGATGAACAAAAACTAGATGACCCCAAATGCAAAGAGAAGAACATAAATATCACTCCTCATGATTATAAGAAGGAAAAGCTGGATTGCATTAAACAAGTTTAAGCCTCGGACTTTGTTGACTCCGAACAAGTCTTACGGAAAATGGATTTAGATAAGCGAGAAAGAAAATATTGTAGAAACAAATCCTCCCTTTGGAAAATGCCTAAAACTCTTGTATATCCTCTAACACACCAATGCATCTTGTTCCTAGAACAATTGCCACTAAAAGCAATATCTTAATTAGCCAATCGTTATTTTTCAACTATTTGTTGATTTTGAGAAAACTTGCAAGAAAAGGATCACACCAGCTGGCATTCTTGAAGGAGAAAGGGTTTTGAACAAATGAAAGAATGTTATTTAGCGAGGTCATGCCGCCTTTAAACTTTTAAAGGAACACTTTGAGAGTCTTAAAAGGGATAGAAAGCGACATTAAGGAATGGAAAGGAATTTGATGCAATAATAGTTGAAATTAGTGATTATGAGCGTGCATTAAAATATAATGAGATCGAGAGGAAGAACACTGCATACATTGAATGAGAATCTTATTCTTGAATGTGTTGCTCAAGATGTCTTTTCCACTTCTTCAAATTGCTCTATTAATGCTTCCAAATTTCATGAACTATCTGTGTACTGAAAGTCTCCCATGATCGTGTCATTGAGCTTGAAAAACTAATTCTAAACTTAATGAGAAAATTGAGCTGGATGATCATGACAATTTGGTTAAACATTTTTCTAAACTAGAAGTTGAGTATTTTAATCTACAACTAAAATATCAACATCTCGAAGAAAATGTCAAAACTTCAAATTTCAAGACATCTTGGATGTTCGGAGTTTGATCGCGTTTTCAAATAAACAAGCGAGATGAGCAGATTCATGCTCGGTGTAACACGATCAAAAGTTGAAAGTCCAAATCTCTCAATTAAAGGGTCAAGCGAACAATATGACGGTTCCCAAATGCCTCCTTCTCTAGATTCTCATAACTCTCAAGCGTTTCATCTTCAAAACCTAGTATATGCTTTACAAAAGGAAAGCGAAAGTTTCCTAGAAGAGAATGAAAAGGTTAACGTCATTTCAATGAGTTGTTTGAATCAATTAAAGTCACTCGTAACAAAACAACGAACAAATAACTTCATTGCAAAGGAAATTGAGAATCACGAAGAGTCGGGTAAAGGGAAAATGCCAATGATCAATCACGGAGAATGTTGTATCTAAGGTTCACTCTGTGTAATAAATCTACTTTATCGTGACATATGTCCTCCTACTAAGGAACAACAAACTTGCCATTGAAACATATTTCTCATCCCTAGGATTGCTTAGAATGCTGGCGTGAGATTGTTGAAGAGGATAAGCTAGAGAAACCTCATGATAATGCAATTGGACATGCATGCTTATATGCAAGCGATCTCAAGAAATCTTAGAATGTTTGATCACTATATGCCCAAAGACATTAGGTGAGAGAGTTAACCCGCCGATTCCATGCTCGATACCTAAGGCCAAACATGACATGCACTCGATTCCCAATGGTTTGAATGTGAGGAGTAGTGCACGGTGGAGTAGTTCGATTTTAGATCATCAATACTAGGAAAGTGAACTCAAATGTGCCTTCTAGGAGTACTAATCTCGGTACCTCTAATGTTAAGAAAGTGAACCTTAGTGTACACGCATGTAGTTCGGATCTGCACATCTAAGCAGGTGGTGCAAAGAGTAGTAAAACAAACTAATGTTCCCATTCCCTCTACTGAATGTCGGTGACATTAAAGGGAGCGGGTCAAAGTCTCAAGACAATACAAGGAATGATAGGACCTCTCGAGCTAAGAATGTGCCTTTGGAAGAGAGTGAAGAACAATCTAGGAACCTTAAGTTTGAATGAATAAAGCAGATCGTGTTGATTCTAGTATTAGCCATAGGCGTCTTGTAATTAATTGAATTACGATGCTACTTGCAAACCTTGTCTGGATGATTGCTTGAATTCATTTCTAATCTTGAATGTGATGTTAATGTTACGCCAATGATGTTAATTGTCAGGTTAATGTTGTTAATGCTATAAGTCATGCTAAAAAGGCTAAAAGCGCGAAGAGAGTTAGAAAACAATGGAAACCCAGGAAGAACATTCGTGAGAATAGGCTTTTTATTGGATACATTGGTCATAAGACTAATCATATAATGCCCACTAGAAAATGGATGCCTCTTGGTAGAACTATTCCCCGAAGTGGTCACCTTGTAAATAGGACTATCTGAGACACTAGTATTGCATCTATTCACAATGAGTCCACTACTTCAGCATCGATATGAATGCTTCTATTTACGATGTGGGTGGTCCAAGCTGTTGCTACTAACCAAATGGAACCCATTCTTGCATGGGGATCCCAAATATCCGATTATCCATTCTTATACATGTTCAGCTGCGGATCGTTCAAATGGTTACGTGGTACCGGACTCAATTTCCTTATATATATTGGAGACCGGTCACGACTCATGAACCGTGAAGCAAATTCATCGGGGCTTAGATTTGGTAATGATCATTTCGGTGCTATTATGGGTTATGGAGATTATGTTGTTGGTGATAGTGTCATCTCCAGTGTATTATGTGGAAGGTTTAGGTCATAATCTTTCTCCTGTTGGTCAATTACATGATTACGATCTAAGTAGCCTTGAAAACATACACCTTTGTTAGAGATCTTAATGGAAAGGCTGCTTGAAAGGAACTCGTGGCTCAAACCTTTACACTATCTCTATCGATGACATGATGAGAGCTTCACCAATGCTTGTTATCAAAGGCTTCTAAAACAAAGTCATGGTTATGGCATCGTCGTCTCAATCACTTGAACTTGGCACCATCAACGATCTCTCGAGAAAGGACTTAGTTGTAGGTCTACCTAGACTAAAGTATGAAAGGATCATCTTTATTCGGCATGTCAATTGGGAAAAAGCAAAGTATGCCCATAAACCCGAACCTACTAACTCATCGCGAAGTTCTTCATATGATTCATATGGTTTATGTGGACCAATGAGGTGCGAGAATATCTTTGGGAAGAAATATGTGTTAGTTGTGGTTGATGATTATTCTAGATTCACACAGGTCAAGTTCTTAAGGACAAAGGATGAAACTCACGATATCATCATCAAACTCATCAAGCAATTGCGAGTTAGACTAAACAAAGCGTCGAGTGTCGAGCAGACAATGGGCGGAGTTTGTCAACAAACAACTTAGTGAATTCTATAAAGCATTGGAATCGACCATCAAAGAAGTGTTCCACGAACCCCTCAGCGAGCGGTGTAGTTGAAGAGCGAAATCGTACTCTTGTTGAAGCTAGAACAATCTTTGATTTACTCGAAGGTTCAATGTTTCTAAGGGTGAAGCAATTGCCGTTGCATGTTACACACAAAATCGTTCACGATTCACACCATTCATGGAAAAACTCCATATGAACTTGTCCATGAGAAAACCTAATCTATCTTTCCTTCGTGTATTTGGTGCCTTGTGCTATCCAACTAATGAAGGTCAAGACTTAGGCAAACTTAGGGCTAAAGTGACATTGGAGTATTTGTAGGATATGCACCAAACAAAAGGGATACCGAATATACAACAAAAGAACCCGAAATATCATGGAAACAATTCATTCGTTTGATGGTCGGCGGTCAAATGGCTCCTGGACACTCCCATGGGACCCGCACTTCATACTGATCCTATTGGTTCATCCTTGTTCCAAACTCCTCTCAAGAAACACCTTATGTACCTCCATGAGAAGATGATGTAAAGAAATTGTTTGATCCAATGTTTGATGAACTGTGTGAGTCTACTACTAATGAGAGTCTTGATCCCTACAACGAGGATGCTCGATTCCGTGAATGAAGTCAATCCATGGGTTTCAATATCGTAAGTCAAGAAGCTTTTCACTGCTGGCGATCCTCGATCTCATCAACAAATCATCATTCTTCAAATGTACATCATGGAAATGTTTACGGCATCAATGATGAAGTTAATCCCTTTGCAACTCAGAAGATGCTCCATTTGAAAACATATTTGCTACTCTGAATCATCAATGAGAACCATCTTCTTGAGAGACATCGACTCGACTACCTCGGTTCCTCGACAAATGCCACATGAACACCTCGAGAAAATGGACTCACGATCATCCATTAGACAACATCATTGGTAATCCCTCGTCACCGTATCAACCGGGAAGCAACTAGCAAGCCGATGCCTTATGGTGCTTCTTCAACTCCGTACTATCTAAGATCGAGACCAAAAGGCGTTAAAGCGCCATGAATGAAGATAGTGGTTCAATGCTATGCAAGATGAAATTCATGAGTTTGATCGACTTGATGTATGGGAGTTAGTACACACTCGGGCGTACTATGATTATAGCTCTAAAATGGATCTTCAAAGTAAAACTTGATGAGCATGGTGATGTGTTGAAGAACAAGGCTCGATTAGTTGCTAAAGGATATCGTCAGAGGAGGGTATAGACTTTGAAGAATCTTTTGCTCAGGTTGCTCGAATCGAGGCCATCGAATCTTTACGGCAAATCTTTGCTAGCAAGAACATGGTGGTTTATCGGATGGATGTAAAGGCGGCATTTCTAGCGGAGATCTTAAAGTGGTCTCGTCGGCCAACTGAAGGATTTGTGAATCAAGAGCATCCTACTCGCGTTTACCGTTTGAAGAAGGCTCTTTACGGTTTAAAGCAAGCTCGAGGGCATGGTATGATACCTTTGTCTAAGTTTCTTCTTTCAACCGGATTCATCAAAGGAGCGATTGATCTACATTGTTCACCGAGGAAGTCGACGCAAACATTTGATTCATGTTCAAATTTATGTTGATGATATTATCTTTGCCTCGGCCCGACCCAATGGAATGTGATCGTTTTCAAATGAAATGAGTTCAAAGTTTCAAATGTCAATGATGGGACAAATGTCATTTTCTTGGGATTACAAATTTCTCAAAGTCCGGAGGCATTTTCATAAATCAATCTAAATATACAACGAGATTTTAAAGAAATTTGGATTTGATTCAAGTGACCTGTTGACACCCCATGATTGGCCGAACCAAACTAGATGAGGACCTCTCGGGATCATGATTGACCAAGCGAAATATAGGAGTATGATTGGATCACGATGTATCTCCTTTGCTAGTAGACCGACATTTTGTTCTCTGTGTGCATGTGCTGAATACGAGCTAAGCCTACTAAAAAGCACCTTGAAGCGATTAAGCGGGTCTTCGGTATCTCGAGGAACCATCAATATGGGACTATATAGTGCAGAAGGACACCAGTATGTCACTAACGACTATCGAGATGCCGATCATGCGAGTTGTCAAGATACGTCGTCGAAATCGTCGGAGGTTTTCGGATTTTGGGTGATAAGCTTGTGGTGGTCTTCAAAAAAGCAAATGAGTACTTCTATTTCCTCTACAGAGTGAATACATAGCCATGTCATCTTGTTGTGCTCAAATCCTATGGATGAGATCTCGATTATCGACTATGGCTTTGAATTCAACAAAATCCCTGTCTTGTGATAATAAAGTGCTATTGCTCTCTCATGCAACAACGTTCAACACTCAAGAGCTAAGCATATCGACATTCGACATCATTTCATCGAGGCAGGTGGAAAAGGTGTGGTGGAACTATATTTTGTGAGTCCGAATATCGGTTAGCGAGACATCTTCACAAGCTCTTCGAAGAGCGTTTGAGTTTATTCTTCCACGTCTTGGTTTGAAAAGTCTTCAACGAAACTCTCAAAGCGTCTTGAGGAGGAAGGCGAGGAGTAAAGGTCTATCTTCATCTATCTCTTGTAAATAGTTATTGAAAAACAAAATAGAAAATTATAAAACTTTCAAAATCCATAAAAATCTGAAAAATTGAAAAAAAAAAAAAAAAAAAAAAAAAAAAAACTTCAAAAATATTGTCATTTTGTCATGTTTTTCTCGGTTCGATAATATCTACGGTCTTTGTCTTTGTCATTCAAAGAATGACACGGGACTTTAGATGTTGTTAAATTTAAAAAAAAAAAAAAAAAAAAAAAAAAATATTTTTGGGAGAAGAGAAATGGTTTATTGTCATCTTTGAGGCAATAACTTGGGTTTAAAGAAAACGAGCCATATCTTACCAAGTTTTCAAATCTTATGCTACGATTCTATAAACTCCTATCTGAAAACTAAATGCTTTGAAAAATAACTCAATCTCTATTTTGATAATCATCGGGACTTATTTGTCAAAATCTCTATCTCAATCAACAACCTCGTCATTGATTGAGGGAGAATAATTTCAATTAAATTAAAAAGTTATTTGGCATTAAAATTGTTTTCAAAAGATATACATGCATGTTTATAAATGGAGTTTAAAGTCTTAAAATCCGATCATTATCGATTCAAACGCTTTCACAATCATGTCACAATTCTCCTAAAAGCTTTCAAAATCAATTTAAATCTATCGAGATCACAAATCTCAAATGATTTGATAATTGTGATCGGGGAGAATGTGTGATTTAAATTAGATTTAAGCGATAATTAGGTAAATGGTTATAAGCGGATGTACATGCTATCCATACATGTGACAAACGATTTCAATTTTCAATGCACATGTTGAGGACATCTATCTTAAAACCTTTGATTTAAAATGTGATCATTTATCCCAATGTGAGGTTCCCTCTAGTATGTGCAAAACTCTTTTCAAACCTCGAGGCACATATTGAGGATCAAAATTATGGAAACCTCATCCTTCCGGAATTGCTATATCTACTTGATTTGTTGAGAAGTGATGTTGATATCTTTAGAAAATGGTAATCAAAAGTTAATTCTTTCTCTGCCTCCATGTGCAAAACATTTTCACTTGATGCACATGTTGAGGGGAGTTCTCGTTCTAAAAATATCAAAAACAATTCGGTACAAAAAGCTTTGATAATATATCACAAGTATACAATTGATTTTCAAATGGTTTTCAATTGGATCCAATGGCGGATGAACAATACCAAATAGACCGACCAACTTTACTTCATGTGCGGTGATATAAGGATGATAAGGTTAGGTATGTGTTCCCATGATCCGCGAGCCGGAGGATCTACCGAGGACAATCCACTAGTTAGTGTAGAAGTCCTTAGGTATGATGATAAAGGAGAAAAATGAGATAAGGGAAGAGTGCGGACTAAGGCCGAGCTAATCTTGGAATAAACCCAACAAGGTTCTAGCTAGAAGTCTCGTGGCTTGAAGGGTTGAAGAATTAAAAAGAATTGAATGAAAAAGGGTGAAAACAAATAGCCCTCCATTTATTCAACCTTAGAGGCGAAACGGGTTCAATTCATATACTCTTGATGGTAACATCGGTATTGAAGACAAGGCGTCATGGACCCAGTGGCCTGCTTCAACTTCCCAAACCACTCAAGTTCCTCTTAAAGGACTTGTTTCATTCTCACGAGGAACCGACATTATCTATCGACTTTCTCTTGAGATGGTTGATATTGAAGTAGAGACCCTCTCACAGTCTCGAACACGGGATCCAAATATGCACAAATTGAGTCTAGAGCCACGAGATCATCAATAAATCTCATTAGGACACTTTCAATGAAGACTCTCTGTTTCACACATGTGGAAGAGATTATAACAGAGTCCTCGCATTATCCTTGTGGTATTGCGGAACATCCGAGTGATGTGTTTATACATTCACAATGAAGATGGAAAGCCTTCGGAGCCAACATCTAACAAGCTCACGGTAGGTGGCATGTGAGATCTATTATAGATCAACCATGTGACAATGAGCGAGAAACTATGGGGCGATTCAATTTCTTGAATCAATCACGGTTCGAGTTAAGGATTGACGGATACCTTTGAAAAACCGGTCTTTGTGCTTATAACTCTTTTCTTTAGCACATCGACCGTGTACTCATTTTCAAACCAAAAGGTATTTTTATGATTGATAATTGATTTTCAATAAAACCTTCGTTGTATTGCAAAACAATTTCTATTGAGCAATACTACGATTGTTTTTCAAATCTCTTTTCATCAATCGGTGGACTTAAAAATTATTTGGTTCACTCACTCCGTGTTGTCTTCTTTGAGGCGTTCGGTTTGAAACGGCTAGAACATTCTGCGAAACCACGTCGAGGAGATTCTTAGGAATCCTACGATCACAGGCGTGCTTGTCTTGATCAGCACGGGGCACAGTGGGCCGTGTACCTCAATTCAGCGAAAGTGATCAAAGACACTTTGATGCGATTTGTTAACTAAGCTGTTGTATGAGTGCTGGGCGTTTGCGGTGATCGAGAATGAAGCGGTCGATCCACGAGCGCATGCTCACTTAACATTCATCTCAAAAGAAATCATGATTAGTGCATCAATGACTCGATATTTTCACTCCATGCTTACTTTGGCTGCGCCAATATCATGAATCATCTAAAGCTTCCGCTACTCGATGAGAAGAAATCATGATCAAAATGTGAGCATATGGGTCCCAAAGTCACAACACCACAATGGATGTCTCGAGAGATTTTTGATAGCCGATGATCTCCAAAGATGGCTCAAACTCATCATCACGTGGATCGTATAAAGACCTCCACTTGGAATAACGAACATGCAATGTGAAGAATCAATGACTACGAGCTTATGAGCAAGGACTACATCAAGAATGCAAGATCAATGTTAATGTAATATCTATCGTATTCAATGTAATTTTGATGTAAAATTGAGGTGACCTCCGCAGGGGAGATTGTTAGGAATTAGAAATTCCGGTATTAAAGAGTCGGTCACCTCAGTATATGTAATCGTTAAAAGCTCGTGATCGTAGTTCTTCTAAGTTAAGTAGTATTTTAGTTAAGTAACACCGTGGAGGGCAGACGGGTCTTTACCAGCTGTATGCACGATCCACAGCCAGATGTGGCGGAATTATGTAAGACTATAAATACTCTACACTTGCAAGGTAGAGTTGGAGCTCATAA
Source organism: Chrysanthemum lavandulifolium (assembly GCA_022545495.1). Classification (NCBI taxonomy): domain Eukaryota; kingdom Viridiplantae; phylum Streptophyta; class Magnoliopsida; order Asterales; family Asteraceae; genus Chrysanthemum; species Chrysanthemum lavandulifolium. The sequence goes on from CM040246.1 coordinate 62,301,241, forward strand.
TAATATCTTTCACTTTCTCTCACAAGTTCCTAAAACCTCTAACTTTCTCTCTAGAATTTCACTTATTACAAGCCACCTTGTGTTATGGTTTGATGTGTATGTGAAAAGTTATATCTTACACGTAAGCACCTAGGAAAGACTATCAAAGAGGTCTTTAAAGGGTTGTAATGTTAGGCTTACGGTAGGGAAACAAAGGGTTTGGTGGGATAGGCTATTTAGTGATGGCAAGTCAAAAATCTCTATGTTAAATGCATATGAAGAATGGCGTTGCTAAGCCAAGATAAATTCTAGATAACTGAAATAAACAAACATAAATTCAAAGATAGATGTAGGATGGTAGTTTTATTTTTTTTTTTTTTTTTTTTTTTTTTTTTTATTTCTTTTTTTTCTTTTCTCTTTCTATTTTTTTTCGATTTTTTTTTTTTTTTTCATACACTTTTACTCTACCATCCTCTACGATAACATCAAAATACTAGGGATTTATAGGCATATCCCTACACTTGAGTTTTATTACTCTAACGCTAATTTGACCGATTTGAAAAGATCAAAACATTTGGGGTACATTATTATGTAAACAAAGGGAATTTGAATTTTTAACGTTCCCTTCCCGTCATTTCATAAACTTTAACTTTTCCATGAATCCCAATCGTCCCAAAGCGTATACAAAGGATATGACTCGACTTAGCAACTTATGCAAGCAACTCGATAATTGAACTAAGGGTTTAGGGTGATAACAAACATTTGCACTAAAAGTGAGTGCATAAGGGGTGAGCTAAGGCGATTTGGGTGTATATTTGGGGTGAGGTGTAAAAATGCTCTTCATTGATATTAGGAAAACCGAAACATCACGAGAACCACGAAAAGGATAGGCTCGAGGGGTTAACTAGGGGTATTGTGTACTAAAGATGAGTACAACGCAAAGGGTGTGGGGGTTACTCAACCGATATGGAAGAAGTAATTATATTACAGTATCAAACAAGGGTTATCCTAATGCCTCTTATCATTTAGTTATTCCTAACTACACAAGTGTAGCCTCACTTGCGATCTCGGAATGCATCACAAAACAAGTTCTAGAATCTAATATACTACTGGTTCACACTCTAAGCATTGAAGATGAATGCTTTTAATTCCTACTAATCTAAGGCGATCCTCGCATTTGGTGGAATTTGGGTGGTAAAGGGTTTTGTGCTAGTCATGCAACTTCCTATCCATGAGGCAGCTTTTGTTAAGACTAATGGCCCACTCCTATATGTCATGAAAAATTTTAAATTTGGTGCCAAAATTACCACTAACGATATTTTCTCATGGTTTATTACACAATCACAATTGGACAAAGCAAATAGTCAAGGATAAGCATAGTTTCAAAGTTCCCGTTTATTTTCCCTCACACTAAAACCGAACATTGTCCCCAATGTTCCCCGAAAATATCAAAGTTATGATAAAAGAAGGCAATTAAAAGCGAAAACTAGTACTCCCGATTAGCTCGGTGGGATCCGTGTAAAGTGGTGGTTAAATCCTTTTCAAGAAGAATTATTGCGTGAAAAGCTCCTTCCAATCTTATGTAACTTCTTCTTGACAAACTAAACACCTTGCACACTTGAAGAAAAGCAAGCGAAACCTTCGCGTAAAATCGGTGGTAATAATATATATAAGACTCGATTTAAACTAAGATATAATGCTCGTGGAATGGATGTTTCTGAATTTCTAAGAAAATTAAGACACAGAAAATTCCAAAAATTTATAAGTAGCTCGAGAAAGAGAAAAAGTAATCGATGTTTTACTCCTTCGGACGCCATCGGGTTGCAATCTGGCGCCGTCAGTTATCTGACAAAAAGCGGTGCGATTTTGGAAAAATTCGGAAAATTTACATCTTTAGAATCGGAAAAATTTACGCAAAACATCCATTATGACTCGATACAAGCATTTGACTCGAACAAACAAACATAAATATCTTTTAGTTAATTGTTATTCTCATGTTTACGTTTCTTTTGAAAGCGTGTAATCCTCCTATACACTTATCCTTTATGTAAAATACCTTTAAATGCAATTAAGGGCGAAGTTAAAAACAAAATAAAGCATTTTACAAATTTAAACATGAGGATAAACAATTAATAAAGATATATGACACTAACAAGCAAACAATTAAACATGGGTTGCCTCCCCAGGAGCGCTTTTCTTTATTTAAGAGTCTTGTAGCTAGACTCATGAGTCGTGCTCTACGTTTTCTCATTACCGCCCTCTCGGGTCTCTAATAGGGGATTCCATGTTGTAGAAGTGCCTAACATGCACTTCTCTAAGAGTTCATCCTCTCCCCAATCGGTCCTATATTCCGGTCCTAGGCTCAAGCAATCCTTATAGAATCCGAAAATCTTAGCCATAACATAATCAACACCTTTTCCTTATCCTCATCATTCCTATAATAGACCGAAGCGGTTTAAGTTCCTTTTCATCATTAGAGTGATGAAAACTTCTCAATCTTAAATGGCATTTGGTAAGCTATGTCATCGGTCTCATTCACGATCGCACTACTCCTAACGAGGGTCATAGGTCATCCGGTGCTTTCTATGAAAGGTTTTCCTAGAATAACATGGGACAAGCTAGGGTCTATGGCGTGCTAATATCCTCCACAATTATGAAGTCCGTAGGAAGCGCGAAACTACCTACATAAGCGGGCGATCCCTTAATTCTTCCGAAAATTGCAACTAACATTAGGATCATTGGGGTCTTGCCTAGTTGGAATAGGCTTCTTCAATATCCAATTGTAGTAGGTGCTAGTCATTATGTTGATTGGGGTTTGCGATCAATGTAGGCTTTGCCACAAAAAGGTGTCCTATGACACATGGTATGTTAAGATTCAAGGGTTCCCAAACTTGATTCGAGGACTTTTCTAACATACATGTGGCGGAGGTCACGCAGCTAAGTGAGGGTGGCGAGATAGTTCTTCTTTCGTAGGAAATTTGTTGAAATAGTCAATGTCTACTTCATCTACTTCCTCGGGTATTTCCTCATCCATGAGTGTATAGTCCTCTTAGTCATTTGTTTCATTAGGTTCAACTAAGGCGATGGTATTGTGAATTGGACATCTTAGATTAGCTTGCTTGGATCCTTAATCTCTATACACGAAGGCTCGGGAGTTGAGATAGCACTAACCTTCTTATCACTATTAGTTATGGCTTTCAAAGGTTGTCTATTTTCTATCCATCTCGGCTTGTTGATGGTTAAAGCGGTCGAGAAGCTTAGCCATTTGGGTTTCTTGGGATGCAACTAGGTTTTGCAACATCCCTTGATGTTTTGTTGGTTAGGACCGTTAGGTGGGGGCCATGAGAAATCATTGGAGTGAATTCTTTGGTTTGTCCCGATGAAGTCGGACTTGCCTTTCCATGCCTCTCGGGTTTCATTGAAATTCCTAGGTCCGGGTATTGTAGGGAATCTTCCTCCGTTCCATTAATCGTGAGGATCGTGGTCGATGGAAGCATGTTGCGGGGCGAGTGCTATTCGGCGTGTTATGAGGATCACAAAGCGGCTCACCACGAGGAAGAAGCTTTGTTACATGATGTGAAGATTTAGGATTTTCGTAGGAGCTCATGAGGAATCTAGCTTGTCTTGAAGTTCGATCATCCTCTGATCGGGAGGAGGCGGAGATTGCCTTAACGGTTTTAGGCGACTCACGGTCATCCAACTTTCGTTGTCATAGAGGCGAGGTCCTCTATTATTTCCCATGATTCTTCTCGGTGAGATCACTAAGTTTTCCACCGGCGGCTTGGTCAATGGATCGCTTAGTGGGGAAGTTGACATGATCATAAAAATTTGGACTTGGAGCAAAGACCAATGCCGTGATGAGGACTTTATGAAGTAAGTCCTTGAATCGGGTCCATACTTGATATAGAGATTCACCTGGCGTTGTTGGAACATCAGATGTCATTCCTAAGCTTAGTGGTTCTCCCGGTGGGAAAAATTGAGCAAGGAAGTGAGAGGTAAGATCATCCCAACTTGAGATAGGCGGGCGGAAGTCGCTCAAGCCAATTACTAGCTTGGTCCCGTAGAGAGGGTGGAAGAGGCAGTAGCGTGGTCTCCCGTAGTAGCATCAAGGTCGATGGAATCGACAATTTTGAGAAATCCTCGAGATCTTGATTTGGATCTTGAACGAAGTCCATGGAATGCACATCCGTTTTGCACCAACCGGATGGTGTCGGATCATGAGGCCGTGGTTTGGGCTTGGTCGGGAAGCTCAATGGTGTTCCTATAGCCCGGGTGGCTTGGTCTCGAGTATTCACCAAAGTGCAGGCTCTTGGCGGGTCATTGGTGGTAGGTTGATGAATGGTAGTGGGTTATCACCTTCCATGATGAAAAGTGATGGGGTTCTGAACAAGAATCACGAAGAAGGGGATAGACTAAGAAAGCTAAAAAATGAGAAAAATTTACTTGATAGGAATCAAGCAAAGAAACCTAAATGATGTGGACTACTAACTAGCTATTCTATTCCCGGCGTGGCGCCAAAAACTTGATAGCTACAGCGCGTCGTTGGGTCAAGAAACTTCCTTTTCTTGAGCAAGTTTTATAACACCCTAGACGATGAACCTAATCGTTGTAGTGTAGTAATTAGGGTAAGCGAAGAGGTAATGATATCGTTCTCTGGGGAATAGGAATGCTAGTAAGGAGTTACTACGCTAAGGTTAAGGTTGAGGAAGATTATTTTATCTTTTATATATTTTATGAAATGGAAAGTACGAATCTCGGGTATTGGATTTGGGGGTTGGTATTTCTACGATTACTCTACTATTATCTAATTATCTAAACTAAGGTTGTGGGAGTCTATGTCTAATTAATGTATGCTCGTATGATAGTTTAAAGATGTGTTTACTTAGATTGTACTACTCTTAATTATCTCCTATTGATGGTTGAGTTGTCACGTCTTATTCTTAATTCGTTGTGTGTCTAAAGTTGTAGGGTATCGTTTCTCCTAACTCTTTGAACTTACCAAGGGTCTAGTCTACAAACCGCTAGGGATGATAAACTCTTACTCTAAGGCACTCTTTGGATGGTTTAGCTTACAACTACTCGGTAATTATATTCTAAGGTTCACAAAGATGAATCAAGCATTAAGTACACAACGAATGACCTATCGCATTACTAGATCATTAATCAACTAAGATAAGAAACAACCAATCAATATTCAATAATTAAGTTTCATACTTCCTAAGCAAACACACAAATAAATTAGCGGACATGGAGAACATGCAAGCATACACACAAATAATCAAAGACATAATTGAATTAATGAAGTAAAGACTTATCTTGATGTAAGATAGGGTTTAAAACCCTAAAATCTTGTACAAGACACCTTAGGTTCGGTTTAGGTTTTCACTCAAAAGACTCTCCTAAAAGCGAAAAATCCGGATTCTATATATAAGATTACATATCTTGGCGGCGTCACACTTATATTTAGTGGCGCCGTCGTGTCGCCGTCATTAGGGTTTCGTCTTGGCCACGTTAACCTTACGACGGCGTCACCTTATGTCCGTGACGCCGTCCTCTTGACCCGGCGTCGTCTGGATTGCATCTGGGCCGTCGAGTGGCGACGACCTACTCTTTTACAACCGGGCGTCGTCGACGAAAATCTGAGTTTTGGGTTACGAACAGTCACAACAATTTTAGGACGGCGTCACCATTAGCTTTGACGCCGTCGCCTTCTAATTTCAAACCAGCTGTGAGTGTCTCGATTTGACTTTGGCCATTTCTTCATATATTCGCCTTTTCGTCCAAATAAGTGCCATTCGGCATTATGCCTTCTAGAGACCTAAAAAGTGAAAAGGAGCGATATTAAGCAATAACGGATACAAAAGTGATCAAATAAGGACTAAAACGACCCTCAAAATGGTACCTTTTAAAACCTTATCGAGTAAAACCTAAAACCGAACCTAAGGTGTCTTATACGGTATTTTAGGGTTCTAAACCTATTTACATCAAGATAAGTATTTACTTCATCAATTTAATTATGTCTTTGATTATTTGTGTGTATGCTTGCATGTTCTCCATGTCCGGCTAATTTATTTGTGTGTTTGCTTAGGAAGTATGAAACTTAATTATTGAATATTGATTGGTTGTTTCTTATCTTAGTTGATTAATAATCTAGTAGTGCAATAGGTCATTCGTTGTGTGCTTAATGCTTGATTCATCTTTGTGAACATTAGAATATGATTACTGAAGTGATGCATAACTAAACCATCCGAGGTGCCTTAGAGTAAGAGTTTATCATCCCTGGTGGATTTTGTGAGGCGAGACCCTTTGGTAAGTACAAAGAGTTAGGGAGCACCCTACAACTTAGACACACGGCAGACTAAGAATAAGGACGTGACAACTCGACCATCAATGGGAGATAATTAAGGGTAGTAAAACCTAAGTAAACATATCTTTAAACTATCATCCGGTACATAATTTAGACATAGACTCACAACCTTAGTTTAGATAATTAGATAATAGTAGAGTAATGGGTAGAAATACCAACTGAAATCCAATACCGAGATTCGTACCTTTCAATTTCATAAAATATAAAAATACAAAAAAAACAATCTTTCTCGACCTCGACCTTAGCGTAGTAACTTCTCACTAGCATTCCTATTCCCCAGAGAGCGATATCAATACTGGTGGCACCTAATTACTACACTACAACGATTGGGTTCATTTGCCTAGGTGTTATAAAACTTGCTCGAAGAAAAGGAAGTTTCCTTGACCCGAATGATAGCGCGTGTGGCGATATCAAGTTTTAGCGCCTCTGGAATAGACGCAGAGTTAGTAGTCCACCTCGTTTGGGTTCTTTGTGATTCCTATCAGATAAATGTTTTCTCATTTTTTAGCTTTCTCTTAGTCTATCCCTTCGTGACCTTTGTTAAGTAACATGTGGTTTTCATCATGGAGATGACCAACCACCACTCATCCACCCGCTGCCAAATGACCGCCAAAGGCCCCGTGCTCTTGGTGAATACTCAAGACCAAGCCACCTAGGCTATCGAACACCATTGAGCTTCCGACCAAGCTGAAACTGACGGCCTGATCACGAGCACCATCGGATTGGTGCAAACGGATGTGCATTTCATGGACTTCGTTAGAAGATCAAATCGTCGAGGATTCCTCAGTGTCGATTCCATCGACGATGCCTACTGGGGAGACCACGGCGCTGTCTCTTCGGTCTCGGGACAAGCTAGTAGTGGCGGCGACTTCCGCCATCTCCATCTCGAGTTGGGATGATCTTACTCGCTTCCTTGCTCAATTTTCCCGGGAGAACCGCTAAGCTTAGGAATGACATTTTGATGTTCCAACAACGTCAGGTGAATCTCTCTCTGAGGACCCGATTCAGACTTACTTCATAAAGTCCTCATCGCGATTGATCTTTGGCTCAAGTCAAATCTTTTATGATCATCAACTTCCCCGCTAAGCGATCCATTGACCAAGCGGCGGTGGAAAACAGTGATCACGTGAAGAATCATGGGGTATAATAGAGGACCTTGCCTCTGCGATAACGAAAGTTGGGATGACCGCATGAGCTACCTAAAACCGTCAAGGCAATCTCGCGCCCAGTGACTCATGACCTTCCGACCGTGGGATGATCGAACTTGAGATCAAGTTAAATTCTCGTGAATTCTAAAGAATCCTAAGTCCTCGACAAGTGAATCAAATCACTCTACCTTGTAGTTATGCGTGGTCCCGTGACACTCGTGATTGCATAAGGCTCCCGAACAAGCTTTGCGGACTGCGCCTCCGTGCGTGCGGCGGAGGCCGGGAGAAAAGTGGTACACTTTCAAACCCGAACAAAACAACTTAGGAAACTCCTACCACCCCTCATGGAGAAATCACCCTAACCTTAAGTGGAACAAAACTCAAGCGCGCCCCAAAGTTCATCTGGTTCTCCCTTAGGTTCAATTCTTTTAATACCGGGAACCCACTAATCTTGAGGCAATTGCATCTAGGTTTTGTCATCCCAAGAGACTCGATTGAATAAGCTTGAAGCCGATTTTAAGCAAAACAAAGCGAGATGACAAACAAGCTTGATGCCCTCTTAAAAGCCTTGATGAGCGGGAAGTTGGAGCACTCCCAGTGATACCATAAAGAACCCAAAGTGAATCGATTGCATCGACTTCATGTTCTAGTTCACCATGGGAGAATGCATCCATGCCCTTCACACCAGTTTCACTCGGTAAATGCCATCAAAAGGGTTCCAAGCCATCGAGAGGTACCGAGGCCGACACCATTGGTGAGCCTACTCTTGAGAAACGTCGACCAAGTCAAACCTAGTTTAGAGGAGGGTACAAGGAACTCCATCAAGAAAAACCGATTCTTGAAGTCTTAGCTCATGCACTTATTATAATGCTTTGAAAGAAAATATGAGTTAGAACTTGGCTTGGAAAACATAGGTCCGCTTTTGTACAAACAACTTACCTAAGAAGTTAGAGCGATCCGGGACTATTCACTCTTCCGTGTAGGCTTGGAACTTCCAAACCACTCGGCGCTCTAGCCGACTTAGGATCATGCATCAATCTTGTTCCGTTGTCCTCCATAGAAGCCTTAACTTAGGTAAAATAGAACCAGCGAAACCATCTTTGGTCTAGCGGATGGTAGCGTGGCGTCCGGTAGGAATAATAAAGGAAATGGTAGTACACGTAGGAGAGTTGACTCTTTTGGCCGACTTTCATGTGCTAGACATGAATAAGGACCCGACATGCCCATTACTAGTTGGAAGAGGTTTTTAGCTACCGCTAGTGCCATCATCGATTGTAAGATGTCCAAAATAGTGGTAGGAGAGGGAGTGCTAGATCGGTTCACGATGTCAAAAACATCGATTACTACAAGGATGAGGAAATCCAGAAGAGATTAGGTTGGATAGAGCCCTCTAGATATGGACCTTGGATTGATAAGAACATCATAGGCCCCAAAGACCTTTTTACCTAGATAAAGCCTTCACTAGTAAAGCAACTTTCCAAGAAAAGAAATGGCTAGGGACATGGAAGTGAACCGTTCGAGGATGCCTTAGTATTTAGGAAGATGACCGAGTTCCTAGGAAGCTTACCCGTTAACCTTGTCATGAATAAGTGGAAAGTTGAGGAATCTGAACACTGAAATGGGATTGGGATAGACCGCCTAGTGATGGTAATGGAGAATGGCACATTAGGATACAAATCTATGATCCCGATGGTGAAAAGTTTGAAAAGACATATTTAACTTGAGCGTACTACTAGGAACTTGAATGATAAGTTTGATCCTTACGACATTGTTGAGGATAGACTTACTTATATCGATGCGTAGAGCACGACTTGAGTCTAGCTACAAGACTCTTAAATAAAGAAAAGCGCTTACGGAGAGCAACCCATGCTTAATTGTTTGCTTGTTAGTGTCATGTATCTTTTTATTAATTGTTTATCCTCATGTTTAAATTTGTAAAATGCTTTATTTTGTTTTAACCTCGTCTTAATTACATATAAGGTATTTTACATAAGGGATAAGTGTAGGGAGGATTACACACGTTTTCAAAAGAAAGCGTAAACATGAGAATAACAATTAACTAAAAGATATATATGTTTGTTTGTTCGAGTCAAATGCTTGTATCGAGTCATAATGGATGTTTTGCGAAATTTTCCAGATTCTAAAGATGTAAATTTTCCGATTTTTTGGAAATCATGAGACCGGTTTTGTCGGGATAACTTGACGTGGAGATTGCAACTTGCGACGTCGGGAAGGAGTAAAACATCGATTACTTTTCTCGTTTTACGAGCTACTTATAAATTTTGGAATTTTCGGTCTTAATTTTCTTAGAAATTCGTAAACATCCATTCCATTATATCCTAGTTTAAATCGAGTCTTATATATATTATTACCTCACGATTTTGGCGAAGGTTTCGTTGTTTTTCTTCAAGTGTGCGAGTTTAGTTTGTCAAGAAGTTACATAAGATTGGAAGGAGCTTTTCACGAATAATTCTTCTTGAAAAGGATTTAACCACCACTTTACACGGATCCTACCGAGCTAATCGGGAGTATTAGTTTCTTTAGTTTTAATTACCTTCCATTATCATAACTTTGATACTTCGGGGAACATTGGGGACAATGTTCGGTTTAAGTGTAAGGAGGAAAATAAAGCGAGAACTTTGAACCTATGCTTATCCTTGACTATTTGCTTTGTCCAATTGTGATTGTGTAATAAACCATGAGAAAATGTCGGTTAGGGTAATTTTGGCACCAAATTTAAAATTTTTCATGACATATAGGGTGGGCCATTAGTCTTAACAAAAGCGTCTCACGGATAGGAAGTTGCATGACTAGCACAAAAACCCTTTACCACCCAAATTCCACCTAAAATGTGAGGATCGCCTTAGATTATTAGGAATTAAAAGCATTCATCTTCAATGCTTAGAGTGTGAACCGGTAGTATATTAGATTCTAGAACTTGTTTTGTGATGCATTCGAGATCATAAGGTGAGACTACACTTGTGTAGTTAGGAATCACTAAATGATAAGAGGCATTAGGATAACCCTTGTTTGATACCGTAATATAATTACTTCTTCCACATCGGTTGAGTAATTCCCCACACCCTTTGCGTTGTACTCATCTTTAGTACGATACCTAGTTAACCCCTCGAGCCTATCCTTTTCGCGGTTCTCGTGATGTTTGGTTTTTCCGAATATCAATGAAAGAGCATTATTTACACCCACCCCAATATACACCCAAATCGCCTTAGCCTACCCTTATGCACTCACTTTTAGTGCAAATTATTGTTATCACCTAAACCCTTAGTTCAATTATCTCGGTTGCTTGCATGAGTTGCTAAGTCGAGTCATATCCTTTGTATCTGATTTTGGGACGATTGGGATTCATGGGAAAAGTTAAAGTTTGTGAAATGACGGAAGGAGCGTTAAATTCAAATTCCTTTGTTTGCATAATAATGTACCCCAAGTGTTTTGATCTTTTCAATTGGGTCAAATTAGTGTTAGAGTAATAAAAACTCAAGTGTAGGGATGTGCCTATAAATCCCTATCATTTGATGTTACCGTAGAGGATGGTAGAGTAAAAGTGTATGAAAAAAAAAAAAAAAAAAAAAAAATAGTAAAAAAAGAAAAGAAAAATAGAAAAAAAAAAAAAAAAAAATCGGGCTACCATCCTACATCTATATTTTAAATTTATGTTTGTTTATTTCCGTTCCTAGAGTTTTAGAGTGTCGGTCTTGGCTTAGCAGCCATTCTTCATATGCTTGTAACATAGAGATTTTGACTTGCCACCACTAAAAGCCTATCCCACCAAACCCTCTATTTCCTAAAGTAAGCCTAACATTACAACCCTTTAAAGACCTCTTTGATAGTCTTTCCTAGGTGCTTACGCCAAAGCGATGGAGATTTGATCTATTCTCAAGCCTATGGTAATCTATGTACTAGGACCGGTTAATGAGTGTTTATCTTCCATTTCCTATTTGTTATATTTCATATATACACCGAGAGAGATGTGAGTATCCAAACACCCCATGTGAGGTGCTAGTATGTAATTCCGTGCTTGTTATGACTTTTAAGGCTTATATGTGTTGTGGACGTTTTGAATCAATGCTTCATGACCCCTAACTTATAAATTAATTGGCTAAAAGCACATTTGCTTGAGGACAAGCAAATAACAAATGTAGGGAAATTTGATAAGGTTTTAAAGGTACCATTTTGAGGGTCGTTTAGCCTTATTGATCACTTTTGTATCCGTTATTGCTAATATCGTTCCTTTTCACTTTTAGGTCTCTTGAAGGCAAAATCTGGAATGGCACTTATTTGGACGAAAAGGCGCGAATATCTGAAGAAAAGCGGTCAAAGTCAAAATCGAGACACTCAAAGGCTGCGAAAATAGGCGGCGTGCGTCACCTGCTTAGCTGCGGCCGTCCGTAGGATTTTGTGACGGGTGGAAGACAAAACTCGTATTTTCAAGGGCGTCGGGCTTTAAAGGAGTAGACCGTCGCAACTCGAGGCGGCCTAGATGTGACCCGGGCGGCGTCGAGAGAGTTGAAGAGGGCGTCGTCGAGCATAAGGTGGCGCCGTCGCAAGGTTAACGTGGCGAGAGCGAAACCCTAATAGCGGCGATCTGACGGCGTCACGAAACATAAGGTGGCCGTCGCATATATAATCTTATATATAGAATCCGAATTTTTCGGTTTGAAGGGGTCTTTGGAGTAAAACCTAAACCTAACCTAAGGTGTCTTGTATAGTATTTTAGGGTTCTAAACCCTATTTTACATCAAGATAAGTATTTACTTCATCAATTCAATTATGTCTTTGATTATTTGTGTGTATGCTTGCATGTTCTCCATGTCAAGCTAATTTATTTGTGTGTTTGCTTAGGAAGTATGAAACTTAATTATTGAATATTGATTGGTTGTTTCTTATCTTAGTTGATTAATAATCTAGTAGTGCAATAGGTCATTCGTTGTGTACTAATGCTTGATTCATCTTTGTGAACCTTAGAATATGATTACACAGTAGTCGTAGGCTAAACCATCCGAAGAGTGCCTTAGAGTAAGAGTTTATCATCCACTAGTGGGTTTTGTAGGCGAGACCCTTTGGTAAGTTCAAAGAGTTGGGGAGAAGCATACCCTACAACTTAGACACACAACGACTAAGAATAAGGACGTGACAACTCAACCATCAATAGGAGATAATTAAGGAGTAGTAAAACCTAAGTAAACATATCTTTAAACTATCATACAGTACACATAATTTAGACATAGACTCCCACCACCTTAGTTTAGATAATTAGATAATAGTAGAGTAATCGGTGAAATACCAACCCCCAATCCAATACCGAGATTCGTACCTTTCAATTTCATAAAATATAAAAATACAAAAGAATAATCTTCCTCAACCTCAACCTTAGCGTAGTAACTTCTCACTAGCATTCCTATTCCCCAGAGAACGATATCAATACCGTGGCTTACCTAATTACTACACTACAACGATTAGGTTCCTTGCCTGGGGTGTTATAAAACTTGCTTTCGAAGAAAAGGAAGTTTCCTTGACCCCGAATGGCAGTGTAGCGTTATCAATAACCACAATGTGGTGTTAATGGTGAATAGTAACCTAGAGGGTTTCATCACAATTTTTCTCTCATCATCTTTGTTGGGTTCAAGAAATGTGTTTAATTTGTATTAACAATGTTAAATCTTTGATTTAGATTATCTTAGAAAACAATGTGATTGACAAATTATGGAAAACCCATTTGAACCCAACTCTTAAAGATGAAGTAATTGTAATTTTAAGAATCAAGGAATTAGATTAACAATGTAGTGAAGATTAAACTTACACAAGTGATTGTTAGGCTTGAGAAAATGATCAATTAGCTCCTATGAGCGATGAATGAGTCTTTGTTAGGTGAGTGCGTGAGAATGAGTAATGGTGGAACATCCATAGTGATCATTTTTAGCTTATCATGTCTTACATTGCACGGATCCCACGGATCCTCTCATTTGGGATCCGTCTAGTATAAACTTAGGGATCCGGCATGACGGTAAAAGTCGACTCAAAATTCCTTGATAACTTTGGTTTGGGAGTTCTAAGATACCTAGTGTTTTGGTGTTAATGTTCTAAAACTTGTGGTTTGGGGTTTGATGATTTAATGCTATTCCTTTTAGACAAGGTTCCTTCTTAAGAATTAGTCGTAATTCTTGGGAAGCTTTTCAAACATTATAATAAAATCCCATTTTATTATAACATAAGGAGTTTCATGGATATTTATTGATATGCATGAGATGTCAATAAATCCTTTGTGATGAATAATGATTAATGTTATCATATAATTAGATATTATTATGGGTTGGTAATAAAGTAAAAAAAACCGGAGAGCACTAAATAGAAAATAACTATAAAGGAATAATTACTAGAAACATTACTACTAAGTCATGCAATCAAGATACTAATAATAAAAATAAAGGTAAGTAATTAGAGATCATACCTTTGCCAAATATTCTTTTAAAGAAAAGAAAGATTTAGATGTTTCTTGGAATCTCGATTAATGTTGTAAGGATACTTAAACATTCTTTTTCTGAGAAGAACTATTTAGATGAATTCTTCATGATCATCTTGGTAGTTCCAAATCAAAATATGGATAATGCTTTTAAAAAAATGTTAGAGCATTCTATCATTGTCCAACAATAAGCAAAATGGCGATTTTTTAAAATATGACAAAATAATCCTTCTTTGTAGTTTTCAAACATACATGGATCGTATCAAGTTTTAAAGTACAACATACTCTAAGAAACTTGGTAACGAAGCTCGATGCCAATTGTGGAAAACTAGAAGGGGGTTGAATAGTTTACCAATTTAAAACTTCCTTTTAAATATTTAGATCGACTTATGTCAATCTATTTGATTGTTTATGTTGGGCGTTGATAGATAGATATATAAACGTGTAATGAAAGATAAAGAGTAGAAGCACATCACCACGATACAAGTATTTATAGTGGTTCGGCTACAAGGACACCTTCCTTGCCTACTCCGCTCCCGGTCACTACTCGAGTTCGTAAACACTACACCAACTCCTTATGGCGGAGAAGCCTTCCTGGCGTCGCTTAACCTTTTTCGGTACAAAGCTAAATACGGTTCTTTCACACCAAGGCGACCACACCTAACACAACGTCGCCTACCCTTTATACGGTGCTAGGCTAACCACGAGTTCTTTCACCTTAGGAGAACTAATCCTTCACATAGTCGCCTACCCTTTATTGGGTACTAGGCTAAGTACCTAGTTCTTTCACACCTTGGGTGAACTACACCTTCACGACACAACACCTAATCTCGAGGAGATCTACTCCTTGTTACAACACCACCAAGGATATCACCAACCTTGTATATAAACAAATACATATATGTATAACGATGCACCTCATCGATTATACGACCTAGGCATTCTTCCCAAATGCTACTTGATTTGATTCTTTGGCATCCTTCACTAATGCCTTTGACACAACGCTTGGCACCCTTCACTAATGCCTTCGTCTTGACATCTTTAGCATTCTTCACTAATGCTTTGACACGGATGATGAGCACCTTTCACTAATGCTTTCATCTTGACACTTTCGGCATTCTTCACTAATGCCTTCAACCCAACATCTATGGAGAAAGGTAGATCTATCAACAAGAGAACCTTCGTTATCTTGATGATGACGAAGCATGGCAACTCATGGACTTGAGCTTGCATGTCTTCAAGATGTGGTGATCTTTCCTTTAAGAGGAACCTAGAAGATCACACAAAAACAAAAGACAAACTACATAGATCACTTAGATATGAGGTTAGAGGTTAGAATACTTTGGGAAGTTTATATGAAAAGCACACTTAGAGAGGAAGAAATGGCTCTCATTTATAGAAAAATTCTCTTACATTTCCTGGATCCGGATCCCTACCACAAGGATCCGGCTAGCACAAAGCTAGGGATCCGTGGTCCGCTCCTCTTTGCCCATGGGTATTTTTGGTTAAGGGTCATGGGTCATGGGTCATGGGTTATGGGTTGATCCATGGTTTTCTTTCTAGATACAATGTACTTGGTTAAGTGGTATATATAAAACCATGGGTTATGGGTCAAAACCATTTGCTAGTATTTACCCTTTTTGTATATACTTGTATTTACCCAATTTAGCATACACTTAGTTTTTACCCATTTTAGTATACTTAGTTTAAGTATATGTTTAACCCAATATGTAAACACTAGTTGTTGTACATATGTATCTAAATCATAAAATCACTTATACTTGTTTTAGTGTTTTATGTGAAAGCGTAAGTGTGTTTAGAAAACTATTAACTCAAACTATTTACGTACTTTATTTGTTTCGTTAAAATGATTTTATATTTGTTATCGACAAAACATTAGAAGATCGTAAAATATAAATAAACGTTTTCATGACTTATTTGTATTAACAGGAGATAAATGTGTAACATGAGGGAGGTGTTATCAGTTATTCTCTCGTTGGGAATGTATGTACTTCGGATTCTTGAGCTTCATGCACGATCATCAGGGACGAAAGATGTGAACATTGGGGATGTGTTTTTCATTACCCTCATGATGTGTATTTGGGAGAGTTCTTGGATATTGGTGTACTTCGGATTCTTGAGCTTCATACACATTCATCAGGGACGAAAGATGCGAACATAGGGGAGGTGTTCTTCATTACCCTCATGATGTGTATTCGGGAGAGTTCTTGAGCATTATACAAAAAGACTGACTTCATCAATTCAACTACTTGGGGGAATTGCTCTCTTGACACCTTTTGGAATGGATCGCTTTAGACTTCAGTGAAAAAGGAATTTGAGAGGAGGTATTCAAATGTGGGATGATACATTGCTATTCTTCTATTGGATGATATAACCCCGAACGGAGAATCTCGATTATCGGTCTTAAAGGGAGCGATGGGATTTATGATAATGGTGTGCTTCTCTGTGCACTGGCTAAGACAAGCTTGAAATAGAGCTTGAATCGCTCATCTAATGGATCTTGGTTTGGGGAAGCTTCGAGTTTTTTCAAAGGCTCATGTTCTATCTTCTATCTCGGAGCCTCGGAAGCTTTGGTGGTGAATGTTTAAGAGATGACGATTTCTATCTTCTCTGACAGGGCTTGCTCGATATCCTTATCTCGGTACTCGTATCATCATTCTCTTACTCTATATCATCTACTCTATCATTGTAAATATTTTTTTAAAACAAAATACAAAAATATAAAACCATCAAAAACAAAATACAAAAATATAAAATTTTCAAAAACCCATACAAAATCAGAAAATTTAAAAAAGACCAAAAATATTGTTTTTCTAATGACATGTCTTCTGGTATCGATAACATCTGCGGTCTTAGAAATGTCATTCAATAATGGCACGGGACCATAGACGAAGTTCGAGCAGGAGGTGTAAATATTCTTTTCCAAAACATGTCTAAAACTATGGCTTGCAGTTATTTCAGACTGTAACCCGTGCTTAAAATATGGTTTGCTATTATTTCAGATAGCAACCCGCTCTTCAAGGAAGGAAAGTGTTGCGCTAAACCTATTTTTAAATATTTCGTGCACTTATCCTAATAACAAATTAAGGAAAGTATGTCGAAGGACTGCTGTTCCTACACAAATGTTTTTCCGTCTAAAAAAATTCTTCAGAAAAATATTTGTTGTTTTCTAAATGGTGGAAAATGAGTTGCTTGAAAATCTATCGCTTTGAGTTTTTATAAAATTTGCAAACTCAATCAATGACTTCGATGCTTTTAAACTTTTCGGAAAATGAGTCATTGATTGAGGGGAGAATATTTTCAAATTTACATCATCTAACGAGCTTTCTTAATTATCCTAATATGCTTAATTAAAATGATGTTAACCTCGTTGAAGGACTAGGTGCCTAGGATAAGATTGTTAGGATTAGATGATTAGAGTTTGAGGAACACATTATTCCATACCTTATATGATCCGATTGATATGTTGGATTGACTTTTATTAGTCGATTCTGTTTGGGTGATGTCGACCACCATATATCTGTATGTATGTTCACTAACGTATGCAGATATCATGGATATATGAATGTTCCCGATCCGGATCCTACAAATGAAGAAGATTGGATGACGAAAGGAAAGGGTAACTATATCTTGGGTTGACAAATGAAGAAACGAAGCTTAATTGGACTTCAATGGAGATTTGGCATAAATGCAACGTAAGAGGTCTCACTGCATCATGAGATGGTTTTCTTCATCGCAAATGAAGAAGCAGACTTAATTTGACCTCGGTTGGCATTAAAATGCAACGTAAAAGTCTCGATGCATCATGCAGCGGTTTTCTTCCAAGCCCTACGGCAACAACATAAGCTTCTCAACCACTAACGTATCTTTGTACGGATACCATTTTTAAACAATTTTGAAAAATTTGAATAAATTGTTTTGAAAATGAAAAATTATTGTTTTTGAAAATAAATTGGACTAAATTTTGAAAATCACCGGACTTCATTTTTATCAAAATCTAAGTCACTCAATCAATTACTACGGTCATCGATTGAGGGGGGAAGTGATTTAAAATAAATTATTTTCATACAACATTCCTTCATAAAAGTCCGGATTGTACAATATAAGTGGTGATCTAAAGATTTAATGTTATGTCATGGTATGATTTTCTTTAAGACTCAAAGATCTTTCAAAATGAAATTTTTTCTATTCTTGTTTGATTGTGAAATTGTTTTATTTTACTTAAGGATCTCTTAAAAACTATCATACCTGTCACTAACAATCTTTAATGTCTATAGTTGGTCCATCTCGGTCAATTTCAAAAAAAAAAAAAAAAAAAAAAAAAACTTGCCATGTCTTTCCCTAAATTTTCTAAATGATTTAAATCATTAGGATCCAAATCTCAATTGGTTTGAAATTTTGATCGGGGAGAGATCGTGATTTAAATCTCAAAACGGTTTTAAAAAGGGTGATTGTGCCTAAAGCACTCCTTCCTTCATGTGCCAAACGATTTCAAATATATAATGCACATGATTGTAGAGGAGCATTTAACCAAAAACCAAAAGAGTATTTAAAGAAAGGCACATATTCTCCCATGTTTTAAAAAAACCTTATTAAATCACTTGGGATCCAAAATCTCAAAGGGTTTGATATTTTTGATCGGGGGAGAATTTGTGATTTAATATGAAATTTGATAAATGATGATCGAGTTGATTCAAAGTGCTAGTTCTCTCTAATATGTGCTAAATCTTTTGTTTATCGATGCACATTTTGAGGGGGAGCAAATGGTTTTCTAAATGGCTTTTGTAATCGTGGTTGTGCTTCAAAAGAACTCTTTCCTCTATGTGATAAAATGATTTCATTTTGAAAAAAAATCAAATTGATTAGTCTTTACCAATTCCTATGCACATATTGAGGGGGAGAATTTACCAAGAAAATCAAATGGCTTTTTCTATGAAAATAGTGATCAAAGAAAATATTTCAAAGTCCTCATGCCTCCATGTGCTAAACAATTTCTAAATCATATGCACATGTTGAGGGGGAGGTTTTCTAAATGATCAAAACTATTAAGGTACAAAATGCTTTGATCTCGTATCACAAGTACCTTGATTGTTTTTCCAAATGATTTTTCAATTGGTTTTGAGAAGGAATGAACTGTACCAAAAGACCGACCATTTTACTTTATGCATGGAGTTATAAGGATGGTGAGGTTAGGTATTAGTTCCCGCGATCCGCCGTAGCAAGAAGGGATCTACCGAGGACAATCCACTAGATAGTGTAGAGTCCTTAGGAATATTGAAAAAAGGAGAAAATGAGAAATGGGAAGAGTGCGATGAGACGAGCTAATCTTGGAATAAACCCAACAAGGTTCTAGTTATGAAGTCTCGATGTAGACTTGAAGGGTTGAAGAATGAAAAAGAAATGAATGAGAAAGGGTGAAAATAAATAGCCTCCAATAATTCAACCTTAGGGCGATAACCGGGTTCAATACATATACTCTTGGTGGTTACTAAGGTAACACTAGTATTGAAGACAAGACGTCATGGACCCGATGGACTGCTGCACCAAACTTCCCAAGCTACTCAAGTTCCTCTTAAAAGGGCTTGTTTCATTCTCACGGGAACCTACATAATCTATCGACTTTCTCTTAGAGATTGTTGATATTGAAGAAGGAGACCTCTCCACAGTCTCCCAAGATAGGAACCAAATATGCACAATTGAGTCTAGAGCCAAGAGATCATCCATAATATCTCATTAGGACACTATTCTTGAAGACTTGTGTTTCACACAATGTGGAAAGTAAGAATATATTAAGAGTCCTACGCATTATCCTTGTGGTGTTGCCGAAACATCCGAGTGATATGTAAACATATTCACAATGAAGATGGAAAGCCTTATGGAGCCAACATCAAACAAGCTCTGGTGGGTGGCATGTGAGATCTATTCAATAGATCAACCATGTGACAACCGAACGAAACAATGGGCGATTCAATCTTTTGAATCAATCACTGTTCGAGGATATGGATTGACGGATACCTTTGAAAAACCGGTCGTTGTGCTTAAAACTCTTTTCTTTAGACACATTGTGTATAATATTTCAAAATAAAAGGTGTTTATGATTGATAATTGATTTTCATTAAAACCTTCGTTGTATTGCAAAAACAATTTCTATTGAGCGGTACACGATTGTTTTCAAATCTCTTTATCAATCGATGAATCTCAATTATTGGTTCACTCACTCCGTGTTGTCTTCTTTGAGGCGTTCCGGTTTGAGAACATTAGAAGCATTATGAAACCACAAGGAAATTCTTGAATTTTACGTGACGATAAGGTATTTATCTTGATCAGCGGGAACCGTGGGCGTGTACCTCAATTCAGCGAAAGTGTTCAAAGATACTTTAAATGCGATTTATTGCTAGCGTTGTGTGCGGTACACGATGGTTGCGGTGATCGAATGAGGAGTCATTCCATAGCCGCATGCTCATGACATCCATACTTAATTAAAGAAATCATGAGCGGTGCATATCTCGGAACACCGGCTCGATATTTTCATACTATGCTTACCTGCTGCGCCGCAAATATCATGAACCAAAAAGCTTCCGCTACTCGATGAAAAGATGTCATGATCCAAAAGTGTCGACGTGTCGGTCCGAAAGTCACAACATCACATGATGGCAACCTGATAAAGGGTGATCGAGAGATTTCTTGTGGTCGATAATCTCAAAAAAGCTCGAAGATCATCAAAGATGTGGATCGAGTTAAAGGCCTCCACTAAAGTACAAACTATGCGGACTTTGAAGAATCGCTACAAAGCACAAAGATTGCGGAACTTGAAGAATTGAAGTCTGAGCTCGAACTAAAGACAAAGATAGAATGCTAGGATGCAAAATGTATTTCATGGGGTGACCTCCCTTAGGGAGATTGTTAGGAATTGGAAATTCCATGTTAAAGTATCGGTCACCCCAATTATAGTCTAACATATGTTAGCTCGTAGACTTGTAGTTATTTACGTTATTTAGTAGTTTATTAGTTAGTTTGTAGCGTAGAATAGTTTAGTGTAACACCGTGGAGGAAGGACGGGTCTTTACCCATGTATGCGATCCACGGGCGATGGGAGGTCGTGTGATACAGCAACTATAAATACCCTTCCATCCATGGAAGGGTGGTGCTCTCTCAATCAAACATTCCATAATTTACAAAGCAACTCTCTAGCAAGAACACCCATCTCTCTACTTTCTCTCTCTAAAATGGCTATCATGTATTTTGATCATCCAAGACCACCCGAATCATCAAACACAATAATATTTCGATCCTACAATTAAGATTACAAAATATCTTCTATACATAATATTATTTTAAAACAAAACAATCTTATATACTTTAACAAAACATTAGTCAAGGATGTCTTTAATGGTGAACCTGTAATGACTCAAATCTTTTTACCTCTATAGCTTTTGGCATTATCGCTCTCTCTGCGGGTGTATAACTCGGATTTAGCCAAACTTAAGTTTGACAATCTTGAAATTAAGATTGGGTTGTGACCCGTGACTTCTTTGTGGAAAACCCTCATTTAATGGGCATGAATAAATATCGTAATTATGTGTTTTAATTGCAAATACTCTTAAAAGTCATTACTTTGTTTTGTAGGTACTTAGAAATGAAAACGGAGCAACAAATAACAAACGAAATTTTCAAAACCATTGGTAATCAACAAATAACTAACAAAAATTTCAATCTGAAACACTAAAATAAAGTGGTTTAGAACGCACACTATTTATTAAACTCATGTTACGAATACATGACGCCTATTGAGTTGTTAACTGCAATATCATGTGACAGATTGTAATTACTATTTTTCCTCATTCTAAAAATAGAAAAACAAAAGCTAAAGGGTATATCATCATTTATAAAGGCACAACTATAACTCAATTCAAATAAGAATGTATGAAACATCACTTGCCTTTTGCATCCTTGGATGAGGAGAATTCCATGGCGTTGTTAGATGAGGGAATCAGGCGGAGCTGCCGAAGTGGTTCTTGGCGATTTGTTAGATCCTAAAGTGTCCCGTTTTATTGGCATTCAGGTAGAGTCGTAACTCCCCCAACATCAAGAATGTCTTTTATAAAGCTTAAATTAGTTATATTTTGTATCATTATTTCAAGCAATTTTGTATTGGGACGCGGGGATCGATCTACTATGCATTAAAAAGTGTGGAAGTGATGATGTTGGTGTTCACAAACTAGTAAAGTCTATCAATGATATTAATGTGCGAACACGAATGTTCTAAAGGTCCATTTTGTCGAAATTTCAAGCGATGTCTATCATTTTCTATAGACCGTTTCGACATGTGCTTGCGTGACTTCATGCGGTAAAAAATAGTGTCACCACCAAGGATCACAAGAAAATGATAAGAGTTAATAAGGTTAGCTCTTTTGGCAATTTTATATTCGTTTTCTTTGGTTTTGAAACCCTTTTTTGGCAAATGCAGGGGGTCGTTAACGGAACAAGAGTTTTCCACAATAAAGAAATTGCTATTGGGAATTTAAGTATTGATAACATCTTTGTGGATGAACATATAAATATGAAGATTCCTTCTTGGATGAGGAAATTTCATATTCATTAATAATGGGTGCAATCTTCACATTTATATGTTCATCCACAAGATGTCGTCAATCTTAAGTTCCGATAACAATTTCCTTATCGTGTAAAGCTCTTATTCCGTTAACGCCCCCCGTGCATTTGCCCAAAAAGGTTTCCAAACCAAAGAAACAAAGAAAACTAATATAAAAGTGCCAAAAGAGCTAACCTTATTACCTCTATCATTTTCTTGTGATCCTTTGCGAGTGACACTATCTTTGACTGCATGAAGTCATGCAATACATGCCGAATCGGTCTATAGAAAAATGATAGACATCGTTTGATATTTCGACACCATGGACCTTCAGAACATCCGTGTTCGGTATTATCACGGATGAACTTTACTAGTTTGTGAACACCATCATCATCTTCCTCACTTTTAATGCATAGTGATCGATCCGTGTCCCAATACAAAATGCTTGAAATAATGATAAAATATAACTAATTTAAGCTTTATAAAAGACATTCTTGATGTCAGAGAGTTACGACTCCACCAAGGCTAAAAATGGTACATTTTAGGATCGGCAAATCGCCAAGAACCACTTCGGCAGCCCGCTGCCGCCCTTATCTGTAGGAGACACTTCAACTCAGATATGGAAATGGTAAAACAATCATTTTTCTTGTTTTTACTTTGTCTATACACATGTTTCAGAAAATATACGCTGCCCAAATAAAGGATTATGTGGAAGGATCACCTGTTTAGATAGCGTGCATTACAGCGTGAAGGATAACCTGCAGTTTTAATAAAACTCGTCATTTATTTTAACATCATATAATCAGAAAACCGAACCAGAAATTAGTACACCCATTATTACACAAACTTATATCCTTGTCACTTTTATCAGAGTTCATGTAGCATTGGTCTAGATAACATTAGACTAACAAACAATCGTTGCTAAACCATAAACTCATGATGCAAATATTTTCTACGCTAGATGCTCAAGTATTTATAGATCCAATTAAGCTTCTCTGAATTCGTTGGTTCATGTTCTTGTGTAAAAGAAAATTCCTTTCAACAGTTTTAAGGGTTCATTAATGTTCACCAATTGGTCTATTTAGCCTGCTAAGATTGTCATATAACAAACAAATTTCCAAACTAGTTTGAGTAAGTTATAAGTTGGCCGTTATCTAAGAGGTCATATAACAAAAAAAAACTGAGATTTTACCTTTCCAAGAACACCCATTTCAATACTGAAGACATGACAAAATAATCGCCATGGCACATGCCACATGCCACACCCACCTCTCTTGGCTAATGTTGATGAGTTGGAAGACTGATTCAAACATCTAACTATGAAGAAGATGAAGAAGAAGAAGAAGTGGGGTTGGCTGGTTAATTTGTAATGCAACAGTAAGTAATGAAGTTTATAAAGATAGAGCAAGCGAATGAAGAGAGTATTGGGTAGATGGGTGGTGGTTGTGCAATTTATTCCAATAGTACAATTGGGCAGGTGATAAATAAATGTTACCTGCTGTAAAACATCACATGAAACTGGGCAGTGTTAAGGCTTGCTGCATTGACATTGTGTAGTGCTCCAAACAGTATAGATGTTATTACTCCCATAAATGAATTAGGTGAAAAGTACAATGGGTTGTTGTGCCAAAGCAATGAGAAACTGAAAATCACAACAATTTTGGTTATCTAATTTACTAAGGGGGTGTTTGGGATTGTGTTTTGCACCTGATTATCTGCTTATTACGTTTTAAAAATGCTGATAATCCATTTTAAGTGTTTGGCAACGCAAAACCAAAAATCACTTATCTGCGTTTTTTTGGGGTTCAAAACGTGGTTTTGCAGCAGCATGTCTTCACCTGCTTTTTGAATCGTGATATTGCTTCTTCAATAAAATTAACAGATTGCCCCTTTTCACCTCTTACATACATGTGCCACCATCAAGTTCCTTCACATCCTACAGCTTAATCTAGACTTGGTTGGTCATAACGAAGTAACTTGGTGAAGTCCATATTTGTGATACAATGGTTGAATCTTAGCTACTGAAATATTTCTAAGACTATATACATCAGCCTGGTTTGATTATATGTGGAACTTATATACCCCGTATATGTATATGTTAGTATTATTGAAGTTTTCTGTAGGTTTAATATGTTTCAGTTCATGTCCAATTTTGAATCTGCATATTTGATGCTTTGCTAATGATACAAGACGTTTTCCAAGAGACCCTGATTTAATACTGTCATGATACGTGTTAAATTAGGCTTGATGTGACGGAAGAAGGATTAATAGCTCTTGTACGGCTAAGAAAGAGTGTTGATTGCTATTTTGTTTAAGTTGTTAATACAGAGTTGTTATCATGGTTGTAATTCTGTCTGTCTGTCTTTCTATATTAGCATGTTCCTGCTACGTCATGTAAAAAGCTATATCTGGCCCATGTGTAATTCACGGTTTCCTCTTTGATTGGTGCTTAACTCTATGTTAATATATCGGATATCAAGGCAACAAAAGGATTGGCTTTAGTGAACATTGCAAGAGAAGAAATGACGCAAGTCTAATATTTCTGGTTAGTAAACTACAACTAGTGGAATTCGTTCTTGTGATTATTATTGGCTGTTCAGGTATAGGTTGACTTTTGGGTGCAATGACAAGTTGCAACTGGGATCAGTCATTTCTACTTTTACCCAAGCCAGATATGCGCTTGTCGCTACAGCAAAGTAGACAATAATGCTCAACTGATTAGTGGTATCTTTCAAGAAAATTGTATAATGGTCAGCATGTAATTGGCACTGAAACATTACTGATCTGGTCAAGGATGTCTTTAATGTTGAACCTGTAATGATTCAAAACTTTTTACCTCTATAGCTTTTGCCATTATTGCTCTCTTCCGCTGGTGTATAGGTCCAGATTTAGCCAAACTTAAGTTCAACAGTCTTGAGATTAATATCCGCTGGTGTATAACTTGGATTTAGCCAAACTTAAGTTTAACAGTCTTGAGATTAAGATTGGGTTGTGACCTGTGACCCTAGCTGTGGAAAGGGTGTTCATCATAGGTTGATAGTAATTAATATATATATGTTTTTAACGCCGAAAACTCTCATTTAATAGCTAAATAAATAACGTAATCATGTGTTTTACACGTTGAAATACTTCAAATACCTGGATATTGTATAATAATTAGAAATTTTGATGTTGATAATTCCTCTCCACTAAACTTTTGTTTTATTGCCATCGTCAGCATTGTATCTACAACATCTGTTTGCCACAAATATTAAAATTCACACATAAGCACAAAACTTATATCCTTGTCACTTTTATCAGTTCATGTAGACATCGTCTAGATAACATTAGACTAACAAAAAATTGGAGCTAGACCATAAACTCATGATGCAAATATTTTCTACGCTAGATGCTCAAGTATTAACAAATCCAAGTTTTTTTTTTTTTTTTTTTTTTTTTTATATATATATATATTTTTTTAACGAACATTAGTTGTTATTGGTTGTGTGGTCCGTGATGACGTCCAATCAGGCGATATGTTGTGCAGACCACCTACTCTCCTTTATCTCCTCGAGGGTAAAAGTCCCGGGTGGGACTCGAGCTTGAGACTTCCCTGGCCAAACATCCTCCCCAAGCACCGCCTTAGCCAAACATCCCCTCCCGTAGCCAAACATCCATTCCACAAATAGAATACAAGAATGAACATCAACCACAATAGTAGCAACACAATCATCGCAAAAGCAAATTCACCGTAACATGAAAAGTCGATACAAGATTTCCCAAAGTATAAAAATAATGAAAGATGATAACAGTACATGATAACGATAGACAATAATGATAGATGATAAAGAAACTAAAATCTCTAACTGAGGACTCCTCAGTTTAGAGTGTACAACAACCACTATCAAATCCACGACTAATCACGCCCTCGACGTAGCTTTCTCACTGCAGCACCGAGGTCTGCCAAATGCCTTCTCAGGCCTGCTATCTCTATGCGGTCCTCCTGGCGTGATGTCCTGAGTCGTGTGTTATGTGACTCTAACTCCGAAATCCTATGCCAAATAGCTCTATCCGTATCCCTAACTGTCAGATAGGCTATCTCCAAATCTCCCCTATTATCTCTCAACTCGTGCAACACACATCTCAAGGTAGCTGTCCTACCGAATAACTAATTGATATCTCGGTTGTACTTGTCTAAATGGTCATGCACCAACTCTAGTAGCCGCTCGGTATGTTGATCGATGGCGCTGCCATGGAGCTTAAGCTAAGCCCATATCCTAGCAGCCTCGTCCTCATCCACAGCCGCTGGCGGAGACACTAGAGCAATGGGAGAATCAGGCTCGAAAAATGACTCTAGAGTGGCCGGATATGAGGATGGCATAAGACTCTCACTGTGGGTTGGGGCTCTATCGTCACACTCGATATCTGATGCGGTGGATGTAACATCCCAAAGAAGTTTTACAATCCTCCTTGGCAGTGTACCTAACCGTTGTAGTGTAGTATAGGTAAGACACAAGGGATTGATCATTCTTTAGGAGAATAGTGTTGGGAAGGTCGAGATGTATGACGAACAGGTCTAAGGTGAGGGATGATTCTTTTTATCTTTTTATATATTTTAGAAAGCAAATAAAAATCTCGGTATTTGGATTGGGGGTTTGATTATCAACTACTTAAACTAATAATTAAACTAATAAAAACTAATTACAAATAAAGTAAACGAGGGATTCGAATGATATGTAAATGTGTGTTTACTTAGTTTTCACTACTCCCTAGTTATCTCCTATTGATTGGTCAAATTGTCACATCCTTGTTTAATTGGCGCGTTGTATTCCATTAGTCGTAGGGAGGTGCCTAATGCCCTAACTCTATGAATGTATTGATCTCCTCTAGAAAACCGGGATCGCCAAATAACCTAAGTTATCTCCCCCAAATCTCCTATTATCAACAATTGCAATTCACGCAATAAACACAACGAAAAGGCTACTAGTGCACTCTAGGACATAAATATATTTTTTAGGACGTGTAACAACCACTTAAATAAGAGACAACAATCAATAGTTAACAACTAGGTTTCATTACATCTAAGAAAATACTATGTTGATTTAGCTAGACATGTTAAAGATAGAGAAACAAGTAATTATAATCAACATTAATCAAACATAATGATAGAAAAGATAAAGGAACTTATCTCTTAAGGATAGAGGGTGTTAAAACCCTAAAAATACTGTAAAAAATGAATATTAGTCGTACACCAAAGTTACTCTCCAATGTTGCATACTAATGCATAAAATTCTAAAACTATATATAGAATTACAGTTGCGACGACGTCACTCTATAGTTGTGGCGCCGTCAGATCTCCGCCATTAAGGTTTTGTCTTTTCCAAGTCATCATTGTGACAGGGTCGCTTTATGTCTCAGACGCCGTCCAGAAACCTCTGACGCCATCCCTCTTTAATTATCTTGGACCGTCCCACTACAAATTTGGCAGAAACTTCCAGCTCTTCTAACAAGTGACACCGTCATTTGTTACTTCTTTACTTTTTCACTGAGCCGTCTCTAGTAAAATCTGGGTTGTCTTGGTATATTCGTTTTCAAGTGACGGCGTCACCATATGGTTTGTGACACCGTTTGGAGCTCTTTTCCAGACCTTTTCATGACTTGGTTGTTTTGTTCACATTTTCATCCATTTTCGTACAAATATGCATGATTTCCAGCTTTTGCTTCCAAAGTACCTAAAAAGTGAAAAGGAACGAATTTAGGCCATATTTGATCACAAATACACGAGTTTATGGTTTAAATGACCCCCTAAAAATATACGTTTTAAATGCTTATCAATATCCCTCCAGGTAATATCATGTGACTCCTCCTTCGGGACATCTCTAGAGCCCTACCCTATCTCAAATACAGTAGGAGAAACAGCAATGTCCAAATCCATAGTGGCATCTGCAGTAGTACCCTCAATCAAAGCAAGTTATGGCTGGTTTGCCGGGGTAGCATCATCTGGAACAATATCCTCCTTCTGAGGGTCATCCTCCTCCTTAGGGTCTTCCTTCTCCTCCGGCTCGTCCTCCTATGGATCCTCATCCTCATCCTTGGGAGAGGGGTAGCGGAACCTATGTCTCTGGGCTGGAGGTGAGTCGAGAGGTGAATTTGGTGATGAAAGATGTGGTGATGAAGTAGGTGATGTTGAATGTAAAGATCTGGGTCTACGACGTGATGGTGGTGAAAGTGGAAATGATAGAAGAGAGTGAGTTGGGGCGTGAAATGACAATGATGAAGTTAGGCGCACTGACATACGCGCAGTCTGGCGATGAGTGGATGATGGAGTAGTGATGTGGGATATAGCCTGGTGGAGTGTCGTCCGTCGCGCGTAAATGCGTCGATACTGAAATGATGTAGTAGATGTGTGGCCAGTAGGTGCATCAAATGAAGCATGAGTAGGTGAGGATGGAACAAGTGCAGTTCCTCTGATCTCTAGAGACTGTCTCCTGGACTTGTGTGCAAGACACGCATCATTTACAAAAGTTGTCGGCCTCAGAGGAATCGGAAAGGCGCTGGCCTACTACTAGCAAGCAAGACATCCTCAACGACATCGAAAGACAAGGAAGGCATGGTGCAGTGGCGACAGCAGATGCAGCGTATAAGTATGTGGAAATACTTATAGTATATAACAAAAAATCAAATTGATTAAAAATCAATCAATAGTGTAACACACCACATATATTCATGAAGTATAACAATAGATCAATAGCAAGTGAGGTTATAGCTTACCGGGTAGGCATGTGGCAGTCATGGGATCAATTTTTGTAAAAAGTAGTTGTAGTATAGGTTTTGGTAAATACCAAGTTCTCTATAACTTAAGCTCTGATACCAATATGTAACACCCCCAAAAATAGTGCAGCGGAAGACGGTACTAATCCGTAGGATGCTACTCAATTGGTACACAACACAAAGTATAGGGAAACATAATGACCTCATCCGTTTTATAAAATCATCACATAGTTTAAAATATTAACTTGCAGAAATAAGGCCAAAAAAGATAAGTAAATTACAAAATGTCAGAGTATCATTGATCCATAACCATGCTCTTCGCCAAACGCCTCCAAAAGATAGTCACAAAACATCTAAGACCAGTTACCTGATAAAACAT
The DNA here is from genome assembly GCA_022545495.1 of Chrysanthemum lavandulifolium. Classification (NCBI taxonomy): domain Eukaryota; kingdom Viridiplantae; phylum Streptophyta; class Magnoliopsida; order Asterales; family Asteraceae; genus Chrysanthemum; species Chrysanthemum lavandulifolium. The sequence goes on from CM040246.1 coordinate 62,330,953, forward strand.
GCTAAAAGGGTCAGCAAAAAGCTGGTGAGTTTATAGGTTTAAGCATAAAACAATAAGTTGGACCATAAGTTGAGCATGTCAACACTACAACGTATATAGTGTCACATAAAAGCATAAATCAAGTCTATTGCGTCAACACTAAATTTCATGCAACTGAAGCTACGACAGTGTGCATGCTCTAGAAGCACGTAAAATAATTAAAGGTCCAGAAAGTGTTTATCCAAATACACTTGAGTTTTGACATGTTATACACTCGTCGGGTTGGCTTGACCAACACGGGCGGGGGAGTCACCCCCGATTGATCTATCTATAGCACTCGCGCTTCCCAACAGAAATTGATGGTTCATGAGTTGGGCAAATGGGATATAGGGACTTAGGCTAATTCCTACACAAAAGTTTTATAAAAGCAAAATATTGGTTTCCAAGTCCGAATAAAAGGTTTTGCATGTTTCTCACCCCAAAGTTTGATAAACAAGTATTGAGAGTAAAAGTGGGGCTATAAACTCACCTTAGCAATACAGAATCAAAATATCACAAGTATCAAGTAGTATGCAGGCACAATGGTATAAACTCGACACAACCTAATAATTATGTAGTTTATCTCAGATTTCATCATGTCAAAATAATACAAAGTCTTTAAGATTTCAAAAAATAAAGCCTTTTAGTTTTCGTGGAATAATCATATCAATTTTTGTGAAAATCCAATATTAATGTTGGAAAAAAGGTTTAGTATTAAAACAAAAAGGATCTTGTATTAATGATTAGTATGGTGGTAAGAAAACATCGGCTCAAAATACGACTCACGCCAAAGCATCATATATATGATAAGAGATTTTGGAAAGTAAAGAATGGATAACAAGGAAAGAATACAAGGTAATAAATGAAAGAATGACTCAGTGATAAGTTTCGGTGTTTATCCAGAAATCCCAAATAGTTTTGAATAGTCATTTTGATTTGGAAAAGTAACTTAAGTTTAGAAAAGTTTATTTATGGAAACTCAAACTAATATATCGATCAATAAATTTTCAAGTTAATAAAATCATAAGTTTAGGTTCTTGTCGGGTTTTAACAAGCAAATCGATTTTGAAATAAAAGTATAAGTTTGCGAATCTTTATGAAATTTCGGCATGACGCGCCCGTTTATACAACATTTCCAAGTTATCGTGACTTAATAAAACTCATTTTTCAAAACGATATTTCCCGAAAATCACAAGTTTCACATGTGTTCGCGTTTGTTAATCCAAACACGATAATTTATTTAGTTATTGGTTTCATAGGTATTAGTTTTGTACTTTAGGTCCAGTGCGAGTCTAATATATTAAATTCGTCATGAGTCTAACATATTATACTGTCTCAAGTCCCATAGTCCAATACGTCCAATAGTCCAAGTGTTATAAGTCCGATATATGTCCAATTGTCAAGTCACATTCCAAGCATATGGTTCGATAAGCATTTTCCATTTCCAAAAACATGTATCAATCCCAAGCAATAATCCAAATGTATACGAAACGTATCATTGATCACCGAAGTAAATAAACCAAGTTAGTTAAGTATCCGAGAGAATAATTAATTATCCAAACGACAAAGACTTCTTACTTTTTAAAAAATTTATACGAAATGAAATAAAACAAACACACCCTCAGCACCTTTGGGCTTCGGCCCGAGGTTAACCAAACACACCCTTATTTAATTTTTGATGGGCTTCGGCACAATTCGTTTCCCACACAAGACACAAATACATTAACACATTTTTATTTGCAAACAATTTCATCTCTTTTTCTTTTGTTATTACCTTCGACCAAAACAAAATAATCAACTCGACACCTTTTGGTGGTGTCATGAGTCGAGATAAACGAGGCAACGACACACCCTCTTGGGTTGTGTTGAGCCGAGAAACACAAATAAATGGCATACGAACCGAGACAAAGATAACATCAACCATCACCTTCTGCTGGTGTGGTTGAACCATAGCATACAACGAGGCTCCTTAGTGTCTTGTGAAACAAACCGGACCAAGTGACACCACTTTGTGGTGTCCTTGTTGGACCAAACACGCATACGCAAATAAGCAAACCAACAATAAAAATCAACTCATCAACAAACCACAATAACAAATAAATCATAAATCAAGTTTCGAACAAATCCCAAACAATCCAAGACTCATTAAGAGTCTCGACTCATAACCCTAAACGGGTTTAACATCAAAACCGAGATCAAATCAATCAAAAACAGCATCAATGACAATAAAATAAATCAATTCTAAGACCACACACAATCAAATCCGTAGTCAAGTCGGGTCGACCCGACCTAGATACAAAAACAAAACAACATCCCTTTAATCCTTGTTTTTACCACACAAAACTTATAAAAATGTTTTCATAAAGATTATAACAAGTTTTATATATAATTGGTTTTAAACTTAAAAGTGATATGGAAATAGGTGTATGACGACATACCCAAAAGAAAATAGAGAGAGGTGGTGCTACGGTTGTGGTGGTGACGGTTGTGGTGGCGGCTACCAATCAATATAATAATGAATTAATCAAATTGTTTTATGAGTTTGTGGTTGTGTTGGTACGCGTGGTGTGTAGTTTTCATGTTTTGCGACGGTTTCAAGTCCAAATAAGTTCAAAATGATCCGTAACTGATAAATATTCAATAATAAACATATTTTCATATAAAAATATGTCTCGAAAATTACCGGTTGTCACAGATATGTTTGTTAATTTTTAAGGAATTTTTTTCCGTGGGTTATTTCAAAGTTTGAGGAGGTCATGATGATGTTGGAAATGATACACTGACCAGTGACCACCAAGCTTCATTTGGTCGATGTTGATGGCTCCAAAATGGAAAAAAGACTGGAGCTGATGGGATGCGCTTATAAGAAGATAGGTTAATGTTAAACATATTTTGCATAGAGTACGTATTTGTATCATTCTATTATCTTTTAAAATATAACGTGTTCATTTAGTATGTAATTGAATATTGATTATCACTTATCAAATATGTCAATTTTGTCGATCGTTCTGCCCATTTTTTTTCCGCATCAACTACATCTTAAGTTATTTTGTATACACGTAACATAAAACCTTCAGATAATTCATGATAGTTCTTTCATGTTTTGCATTCTTATTATTTGGCTACAGCTGCAGTTTTCACCAGCAAAGAAACAAGGTGCAGCTGCTGGTACCGCGTCTAAGAAAACAGTTGCCAGGGAGAAGCTAATTACTGAAGTGTTGAAGTCGGTGACCGCATGACCTATTGAGAATATAATTGGCTTGCCTTTTTATTGAATTGACCATTACAATATATAACATCCTTTAGATTATTCTAGATGTCATAATAGCGGGCTAGGCCTAACAAACTAAACAAAGCCCATAATAACTAATAAAGCTAATGTCTAACACTCCCTCGCAGTTGGAGCGGGAGAGGACCGAATGCTCAAACTAGAACGAAATTCTTCAAATAAAGCGGGGGCAACCCCTTGGTGAATATATCGACATATTGATAGCGAGATGGCACATGAAGAACACGAACATGACCACGAGCAACCATATCACGAACAAAGTGTGTCAATCTCAATGTGTTTGGTCCACGATGTTGAACAATATTGGCGGTCAAATAAATAGCAGCGTTGTCATAATAAACAAGAGTAGCGAGATGACAATGGCATATGAAGTTCACCAAGATTACGGCCATGCGGTTTCAACCATTTGCATTAGCAACACCCGATACTTAGCCTCGGCACTGGATCTAGAGAGAGTATGTTGCCGCTTGGATGACCATGAGAGTAGATTATCCCCCAAAAAGACACAATAACCTGAAGTAGAGCGCCTAGTAGTAGGGCAACCCGCCCAATCCGCATCAGAATAAGCCACAAGAGAGCCGGCGGATGATGCATATAGTTGAAGCCCAAAGTCCAATGTACCACGAACATATCAGAGAATACGCTTAAGAGCCGAAAAATGAGGCTCTCGGGGATCATGCATATAGAGACAAACTGCTGTATGCGGCAGATAAGAAATATCGTGAATCGGTAAACGTCAAATCAGAAACCACCGCAAGATCGATATAGGTAGGATCAGATAGAATCCCCATCAAGACCAAGCTTAGATTCCATGTCAACCGGAATCCGAGTAGGATTGCAGAAGCCATATGTGCCCGATCCAAGCTCCATTGCATAATTCTTTTGAGAAAGAAACATGTACGTAGAGTCACGAAAACTTGAAATACCCAAAAATAATTAAGAGGCCCCAAATCATCATATCAAACTCGATGCGAGAGAAGAGATAATACACTAAAGTAAATACAGAGGCGAAGTGGTCGGTATAATATCATCAACGATATCAATAAATATGCAACCTCGTAACCATGCCGATATATAAACAATGACGAGTCACATCGACCAAAGAAAACCCAACTCATAGAGCATAACTCAGAAACTATTGAAACCAAGCACGAGGTGCTGTTTCAACCCATATAAAGACCGTTGTAATCGACAAACATGATGTGGAAATCTAGGATCCACAAAACCAGGTGGCTGGTACATATAAACAGTCTCAGAAAGATCTCCGTTAAGAAATGCATTCTTAACATCAAGCTGATGAATAGGCCAATTCCGATATAATGCAAGTGTTGTTCCCTATTCACTATCGTTTAAAAACAATTAAGTACTTAAAACAATTTAACTGTGAATAATGACCGAAAGTAATGTAAGTAAAACACAAAGTAACTTTCAACATCATATTCTTATTAGAAATAAATCAAAGAATATGTTACCCAAGTACTTCGGAATAGTACTTGGGATTGAAATGACAAGGTTTGGGGTGACTCTCTCTAGCTCAAAGCTAAGTCCGAGCATAACTCTTAGAACCCAGCGAGCTAGCTCAAGGATAAAGTTGTATTTGGAGGAGTGAAAAGTTGGCTTGTGTGTATGTGTGTTTTACAATTCACAAGCTTAAACTTTTCACTCATTCTCTTATGCTATTTATACAAGTATGATTATTAACTTTAACCTAGAAGACAAAAACATAGATCACAAAGAAACACGAATATTGATGTATTAGGTTCTTGTTCACCTTTCTATTTATAGTAGGCGTGAGACTATTTCCTTTGACGGCAGAATCGCCTTACTATAAATGGGAAGATATGATCTTCATAGATTGAGACTATGTATAAACCGGATAAACACTTGAGGACTTAGTTTTATCTGGTAAAACTTTCCGCCTAATCCGACTCTTTCTTGCCTTTAAAGCCTTGATCTCTTCCTTCGTTTGTCTTGATGTTTACAGTTGGAGAGAGTCAAGGGATTCAAAGAGTTATTGTCATCACTCATTGAATCCACTATCTTCTTCTTGACTTAGTCTTCACTCTTTAAGTTCCGCTTTGAGTGGAAGGCTCCTTCGCCTCATACTAAGTGTCACGAAGATAGCTCACCGAGACTATGCGCTCGGTGACCTGATTGTGTTTAACGGATTAAACACTTAGGTTATTTTCTTTTCAAATCCTAGATTAAGGGTTTGGGTATTTATGAACCCAACGCCTCCCCTATTTTGATATACAAATAGCCTAAGTGTTTGATCGATGTAAGTGAGCAAAAAGGCTTCTTCTTACACCGAATGTACTAATGAATATAACAAGGAACATTTGAGTAATTTGACAAAACATACATCTTTTATTGATCATATTACATATTTCCTATCACTAGTACAAAAGGATAAAATGATGTCACCTGTATGGATACCCGGTGCTTGAGCTTCACTTTCTTGGTGATGAGTGTTTCCTGTCGGGATGGTCTCTTATCTTTGCATTTAGGTCTTGTGAACTTGATGTTTCTTTGATTGGATCCGAGAGGCCACTAGGATGTGGCCGATCATTGTAGCCACTCTGCACGATCGATATCCTCCACCTTTGGAAAGCTAGGTTCCGTAGACATCAATGAAAAATAGCCCTCTTTCGTGCTTTTCAATCACTAAGCAGTTCACAAATTTTACCCCTCAGCAACTCTAGCATTCTAAGCGGGCACTTTGATTTCGGTTGGAACTCAACTCTTTTCCTTTTGCCGGTGGAAGCTTGTGGTTGAGATCCTTGAGGTGCGATCCAAGGCGGTGAATTCCCAAGGCTGGTGCATCCCTAACCTTTCATATCTTTTCTTGAGCATTTTCGCCGGATCCTTGACCACCTTATTTTGCTTCTTTCCAATGATCGGACCAAGTTCATCAAGTTCGATGATCCCAAAGTCACCGAATTTTAAGGATCATGAACCTCAAAGTGTCTTTTGTCATCCCTCACGTAAACATTCATAGCCAATGGTTTGGTGTTGGGAATAATCTTGACATCGGTGATTTTTAGGAAGCCTTGATTGGTTATTGTCGATTGTACTCCTCGATTACGCTTTGTCGAGAGCTTCAGTTTTCTTTCTCTTTTCTTCATCGCTTTCTCATTGCACCATTTGAGCTGACTGAGCATCTTTGAACTTTTGTCCTCTTTGGGAGCTTGCTTGCATCTAATCCCATGTTCTCGGCTTCTTGGCGACAACCTTTGCCGTTCTTTTGGTCTTCTTATCATCCTCAACTTGTTTCAATTTCCTTTCTTCTTTAGCAAGGTGTTTGGTTAGGCTTGAGGAGTGAAGGGTATTCAATGTCACCGATTTTGTAGGGAATCTTCTCGGGCTCGCTTGTTGTCAATATGCCTTTGCCTTTGTCCCGGCCCGAGGAAGAAGATGCAACCAAGGGTGGTGTTGTTGTCATTATTGGTGTTGTGACTATTAGTGTTGTTGATGTTTGTGGTGGTAGAGATGAGATGGGTATTCTTTGAGGCAGTGCGAGATGATGTGGAGCTCTTGAGGCGGTGGTGTTTGCTCCCCTCGGTGTGAAGAGGAGTTTCTTCAAGAAGATTCTCCCCTCAACTGTCTCGAGCTTCAGTGAGGCAAGAGTTGGCGTTAGTCTTTGAGGGGACCGAGTAGATTGACCCTTGAAGGCTGATAGATTTCGTCATCATAGCCTTAATCTCTGTAGTGTCTCATCAATACGGTGACCTTTTCATCCAAGTTAGCCCGAGAAATCTCAAAGCGGGTCATCCAGGGACCAAGATTCCGAGCTAGGGAAGAGGATGCTCGAGCCATGGTTGCCACACGTATTCAGAGAGTCCAATGTAGCTTGAAGAGACTAGACGAGGATGGAAGACCACGAACATTTGCGATTTGAACAGATCTACAGTTCGATGAAGGCTTGAGGATTGTTTCAAGTATGCCTCGGTAGCCTTTAGCACTTGAGAGTTAAGTCTTTGGATCTTCTTTGACAAACTCCCGATTTCATCGATCTTTGTGCCTACATTACGAAGGTGCCTTAAGAAGGTAGCCATATTTTCATTCGGTCAAGATTTTGTCATACATCAAGTCCCGTGCTCATGAACATTTTCATCAAGCCTGTACCTCGCCTTTAGATCGGCATAACTTGCGGCGACCTCGGTATGTTGTTCCCACAATGTTTTAGTAACCCCGAGTATAGCTTCCTTGAAGCCACGGTGATCCACCGAGCCAACTGCTTTCGGTGAGGGAAGAACATTGTTAAACTCTTTGAATTCATCGAGCTTGAGGAGGATTCGAGGCCCGATCATCATGTTGGAATGGGGATTCGGTATGCTCCCGTGGATCGGGATGAGGCTCTTGTTCGATTGAACCTCGTCCGCTTCATCCCTAGCGATAAAATTTTTCATCACTTTCAAGCAAGGTCATCATCGATTTTAGCAACTTTCGAACCTCGAGAGCATTAACAAGGGAGTGGGAATGGGTTCCATATCGGTGGTATTGATCCTCTCGAGTCTTTGTCCCTCGTGGACCCCTCGGACAGTGGGAGTTTCCAACGTCTTCTGGAGTCGATTGGTTTTGGGTTCCATATCGGTGGGTTGTTCCTTTCCTCCGAGTCTTTGTCCCCATTGACCCTGAGACACCGATGGGTTTTTCCGGTGCCTTTAGCGTAGTCGGTGATTGTTGTATCCCTATCACCGGGTTGTTTGTTTCCCCAGTCTTTGGGATCGTCGGTGTGCCCTCGGACAAAGGCTTTGATTTGCTAATGTCCTCATCGGCGTGGGAAGGCTCCCCTACCGGTGGGTTGTTTGTTTCCTCCGGATCTTGGGAGTAGTAGGTGTGACCAAGGGCCTTGACCGTGATGTATCGGTGTCCTTCGTTGTCACGGGGTGGTTGTTGCACAGTCACCGGGTGTCTATTTGGTCTCGGGCTTTTGTGCCTCTTAGGTTGTGCTCCTCAGAAGCCTCGGGGCCCAGGACTTTGGTTTAGTCTTAGTCGATCGAGACTTCCCTTTCTCTTTTAGGAGGCGGGGTTTGGAGACATCGATCCCTCACAGGTTGTTTACACAACCATATGGGTCGTCAATTCAATAGGAGTGACAATGGATGGGTCCTTTTGAAATTTTGATGGACTCGGGATGCGGTAAATTTCAAATTTTCATCCTGAGTATAATTGATCCCATATGATCGATTGCAAGCACAAGAGACAAACCTAGGATACGAAACGTGCCGTCCTAGTTTTGCTCAGTAGCTTAGCTTCGAGATCACCGTAAATGATCTCCCTATGTCGAAGCGGTGACCCCATTCATCAAGCGATGCCATCATCAATCAATAGAGTTAACTTGTTCGGTGGATGAGTGGTTCCCGCCGAGACATGAATCACAAAGTGAAGAGGATCCTCCAAGCCACGAGAATGAGCTTTTAGTGGTAGGGGTCTTGTCCAAAAAGTTGGATCTAAAGCGATTTGTTTTAACCCATCCTTCACCGTGGAGGGTCTGTGATGGGCGACATAAACACCTTTGTTATAATCTAACCTGTTGAAGTGCAAAACGTTTTGTAATCCGGGTGAATTGTTTCCCCATTAAGATCGAACTCGATGAGATACTCGAGAGGTCTAAGGTTATTCTCATCGATAGAAGGTGTCGGGTCAAGGCTCTAGTCAGAGCCCAAAACTCCACGAGGTAGTTTGGGTACAGATCTTGAGGACATTTTCAAAGGCCGTTTGAGTGGGCAAATTGAATAAAAATTTATAATGTCTTTATAGGTTGGGACATTTTCGGGATATTCAAAATTTCCTATGACATTATTTGTTTTAAATTCAATGTTAGTAAGATCCCCACCCATCGAGAAGCAAACTGGAGAGATTGTGTTCTAGCCATTTCCATTAACGAAGATTTTAGGGTTTAAAAATGTTTTGACTAGAACAATCAAAGTATTTAGATCTCTTCAAGTTTGTGATGAAAAACTTTGTAAATGTTTACAAGGAGGGTTTTCCAAAAGAGGTTTTAAGGATATTGAGAACACACAAATATTTATGGATTTGAGAAAGAATTTTGATGTAGTTTAGTTCGAAAAATAATTTGTGTGTTTTTGTGGTTTTGAAGAGGTATTTATAGAGTGGTGAGAGGGTGGTTTTGTATAAGTGTGGATATGTAAAGACCATTTTGAAATCGTTTGATATTCAACATTTAATGCCACCCACCACATCACGCAAAGAAAACTCCGTCTTTCAAGGAAAATAATTGCAATGCACAAAAAAAGTGCACTTTAGCGATAATAAAATATCCATGGATATTTTATGTGAGAGAAGGCATTTAATGCCAAGTGGGGTGAGGTAAATGATGATACTCCGACAAGAAGACATGTATTCCTATATTAAATTGGTGGGATTACCAACCTAGGACATTTAAGTAACTAATACTTGGAGCATTTAGTTACTCATTCAATGCTTTCGTCGGGGACCACGAGTGAGTCTTACTCCTTGGTGAGAGGCTTGTTTTGATGTTCGGGGAGGATGAACCATTTCGAGAAATTGCGAGATTGGTTTTCGATACCGACTTTCAATGTCAAGCATTCCCAATTCGCCTTCAGTCTCTCAAGGTAGGTTCATCCAAGGGTTTTGTGAAGATATCGGCCATTGATATTCAAGAGGGATGAAATGAAGTTCAATGTCTCCTTCATTATGTGATCCTCGATGAAGTGATATCGATATCAATGTGTTTGGTTCTTTGGTGGAGGATGGGGTAGTTGAGATTGCAATAGCACCGGTGTTGTCACGTAAGATGGACACCATTTTGAAATGGATGTCATAGTCACCGAGTTGACTTTTCATCCATAATACATTGGCACAACATCCTCTGCTGACTACATATTCGACCCACCGAGGACATAGCTACGATTGTTGCTTTTAGCACTCCAACAAACTAGTTTTCCTCCAAGAAATTGACAGACCCCGAGGTACTTTTTCGTCATGTTGCGGCCAAAGATAATCGAATCGAGTAACCTTGAGATCAAACCCCGAGCACTTTGGATAATAGAGTCCAAGGCTTGGGGTTCCTTCTACACCGAGTATTCTTTTGGCTGCAGTGAGATGGGATTCTTTAGGATTGGGTGATATCTTGCTATTAGACGATCGAGAATTGGATATCCGTCTAAAGCGCTTAGATACATCAGTGAGCCAACAATCCTCCGAAATGAGTTTGATTGACCGATTTGCCGGTGAGATCGTGTCCTGTGTTGTTAGGTGGGACCATTGGAGTCTTCTTCGAGGCACATTCAGATATCTCATATTTCTTCAAGAGATTTATGGTGTATTTCTCTTGACCGATGGATATTCCTTTATCGCTTTTCTCGATTTGTAGTCCAAGAAAGTATGTGAGTTCCCCCATCATGCTCATTTCAAACTTCTTTGTCATCGCTTTTCAAACTGCTTTGCAAAGTTTGTAGTTTGTTGAGCCAAAGATGATGTCATCAACATACACTTGGACTAGTATCACATCCTCGTTGAGTTCTATAGACAAACAATTATGTTGTCTATCTTTCCTCCGACAAACTTGTTTTGTATCGGGAAGGTGAGAGAGTTTCATACCATGCCCGGGAGCTTGTTTAAGTCTATAAAGGGCCTTGTCAAGTTTGAGACATAGTCGTGGAATTCACCGCTCTCAAAGCCCGGAGGTTCTTGAACATATACATCTTCCTTGAGATCACCATTTAAGAATGCACTTTTAACATCCATTTGGTAGACCACAGTTCATGTATGTTGCATATGCAAGAAAAATCTCGATGGCTTCCATTCTTGCAACAGAGCAAATGTTTCATCATAGTCAATGCCTTCTTGTTGATCGTAACCTTTGGCTACAAGTCCGGCTTTGTTTTTAATGATGTTGTCATTTTCATCGCTTTGTTTCGAAACCCACTTCATTCCTATGACTACTACATCCCGAGGACATTTGATCAAGGTCATGACCTTGTTTTTATCAAACCGCTGCGCTTCTTCTTGCATAGCTTGAACCCGGCTTGGGTATTTTAGAGCCTCAATGACACTTTTGGGTTCTATTTCGATAGGTAATCGACATATAGACATTCATTGGTCAAGTCTGCGGTTAAGTTAGCGACCATGCTTCTAGTGAGCATGCCTTCGCTGGTTCACCAATGATGTTTACAAGCTCAATGTCCCGAGATCTTGTCCACTTACTTTGTGGTGTGGGATCCGAGCTTGAAGATGTCACCGGAGTTCATCAATGAGATTAGGTGCAAGACCCACAAGATTATTTAGATCATCCGTTGAGGTGTCTTGTTACGGTAGAGGTTCTTGAGTTTCGTGATCCCGATCATTTGGATCGATGTTACCTATCCACGTAGGGACCGAATCGATTATCAATGAATTCACCGATAGTTGGTTGTGACAGTTGTGAGGCAAGACATAATATGAGATGTCGACATCGGCTTGGTATGAGGAATTGGTTTGATGTTGTACTCATAAGAAGGATATCTTGATGAGTTATCAATTCCTATTTCTTCCATCAAGTGTTGGTGAACCCGATGCTTTCTATACTTTCATCAAAGGTGACATGATAGGTTTCCTCAACTTGTTGTCTCCTAGTGTTAAATACCTCAAGGCTTTGGAGATCGTTGAGTAACCTAGAAAGTATCCATCATCGCCTTTAGCATCGAACTTGCCTAGATGATCCTTGTGGTTATGAATAAACACATGACATCCAAACACATGGAAGTAGCTAATGTCGTGAAGTCTACCTTTGAATATCTCATACGGGTTTTATTATGTCTTTGACAATGATTGACCTGCTTTGAGTGTAACAGTTTGTTTTAATCGCTTCACCCGTAAATGCTTTGAAAGGGTGAGCCATTTAACATGGTTCTTGCACCTCAATGAGAGTTCTTGCTTTTCCTTTCACCACCCGCTTTGTTCGGGGTATAAGGAGATGAGAAATTTTGGGAGATTCCTTCTCATCACGTAAACTCTCAAGCTCAAGATTTCTAAATTCAAGACCATTATCGCCTGACGATTTGTTTCTTTGTAATGTCATTCCGGTTTTCAATGTTCCCGATGAATGACATTATAGTATTAGCCACCGACTCTTTTAGGAAAGAAAGTGTTGGAATCACTCCTAAACAGTATTTCAAGTATTTATATTTCATATGTAATAGGTAGCTTTATTATGGCCTTTATGTTTGTTTAAGGTCAAGTTTATGTAGAAGGCCCATAAGCTTGATCCAAGCCCAATAAGGAATAGGGAAGGAGAGGGTGTTGCCCAGCTCCTTGCCTATATAAACTCTTGTAAACCCTCATTCGAGGTTGGTTGTTCGTTATTCTCTTCACACATTCACCCACGCCAACCGTGCTACTCTCTTTGTGTATGTGTGCTTGTTTACTTGTTCAATCGCCTTATCTCTTTCTATATTACTTGTGTTGTAAAACTAGTGACCTATGATGGTATCAATCGCCAAATAGTTGGGTGTACTCGTTTGTTTTGAAGTTTTGGTTTTGGATCTTACGCCGTAAAGATAACGCCATCTTTGGTTATCTTAAAACTCGCTTTTTACACTTTTTAATCCAAGATTCTTGTACTTTCAATGTTTTGAGGTGTTAAAATACTTGTTTTGGCAAAAGTTTCAAACTTTACGCGCGGTTTACGCTTTTAAGCTTGTTTTTGTTCGTGGGTGTGGATTCTACGCAGAACCCGTTTAGAAGTTTTGGTACATCAAAATTCACACTTTTGTGTTCTTTTGGTACTATTGAAGCTATTCCATAACAAAAACCGGTTTAGAAACACATTTGGGCAGAATCAAAGTTACGAGTAATCCTACGCCGTATCAAAACCCTAAAATTACGCGTAAGATTGTTCCTTGGTTTGATCTTCAATTTTCTCGGTTTAATCCGTGTTTTCTTACTTGGATAAGTCCGAAAATACGTCGACTTTGGATATCTTTTGCACCGTGAAGTGTAAAAGATCATTTGGGCAAAACCCTAAAATTACGCATAAGCAAAAGCTACGCGTAGAATTCCCTACGCATAAGATTCACTTTACGCGTAAACTACGGTCTCACGACAAGGTAATCCTACGCCTCGCTTTCTCGCCTAACTTTAGTGTTTTCCTACTTACGCCAGAAGCTAAAACCTCGCGTAACTCCTCATTGTTACGCGTAACTTTTGGTGTTTTACGCATAAGTGCTACTTGGTTCTTGTCTTTTCTACACCTAAGGACACTTCATCAACAAAGGTTCATTCGACTACAAAGATCCATATTTACCACACAAGTTTATCATCATGTCTCAACCACCATACTCTAACTATTTCCTCACACTTATACTCATCAACAACAACAACAATTAACTCCACAACATCAACAATGGAATCAACAACAAGCTATTTATCAACAACAATTTAATCAAGAACATACTCCACAACTTGGTGCAATTCCACAACCACAAATGGTTCAACCACAACCAAGTCTTCAAGTTCAACCTTACACAACCGATTTCAATCAACATCCATCACGGACCACTATGAAGGAACCCACTTGGTTTGCTAAGATGTGTGAAGCTTTAAGCGACCAACAATCAATTCATGAAGTGGATCACTTGATAGACCTCCAATGCTCACTCCGAAACTACGATCAATGGGTGATAAGGTTCTTTAGGTTTTGTGATCTAAAGAAGCCACATGGAAAGTTCTTAAAGAAGGTTATCTTGGAAGGTCCATTTGAGATGCCTCTCGTCATTGTAACCCGGAGATCCAATCTGCTCCACCAAGAGATGAACAAACCAACATTGCTCTCAAGTGCGATTTAAATCCTCTGAAACTTCTACACTATGAAGTCGATGAACTTGCAATGGAATACATCCTCTTAGGATTACCAAACCTAATTCTTCGTAGTGTTGATGCTCAAAAGACGCACAAAAAATGTGGGATCATATTCGTCTTCTTATGGAAGGATTCAGACTCAATCGGAGGATTTGGAATCCAAAATTTACTTGGCTTATGAACACTTCATGATTGAACCCGAGAGACACTAGAGTCCTATCATCATCGATTTTTAGATATCATCAATGATTTGGATAAACACAATATCATCATGCCAAGAATTGCGGTGAATACTAAGTTCTGAGTAGTCTTGGTCCGTAATGGGAGAAGTATGTCATTTTTCTCCGTCAAGCCAAGAATATGCATCATTCTACTTATGGATTGTTGTACGATTACTTGAAGCCTCATGAAAAGGAAGTTGACCGAAAGGATTCTCCGAGTTCAAATTGCTAAACAAATCACAACCGGACAATCAACAACTTGCCTTGTATGCTCAATGAAATTATCCTCTCAACCAAAGAACTCAACCAAGCGCTTCAAACACACCTTCACAACCACAACCTCAACAAAATCAATTGGTTCCATACGGAACAATGCTCAAGCATATGTCGATGAAGCGGCGAGGAAACAGATCCGCTCGAAGCATTGCAACAAGGATTTGTGATGATTGCTAATGCTTTTGGCGTTACACCAACAAATCCAACAATCGTATTCGTTCCTCATCTAACACACGGACTCAAGTCATTGTGAACAATGGACGTGTTGAAGTTCGTAATCGTGATTATGGTCGCCGATGGGCGGTGGTCAAGGGTTTAATGTGGGTAGGAATAACAATAGAGCTCAAGTGGTGGAACAGGAAATGCTCGTAATCGGTTAAATGGTCTTAGATGCTACAACCGCAATGAGAAGGACACTGGCTAATGCATGCCCAAAGCCAAGGACTAGGGCGATGCTTATTTCAAAGAGGCCTTACTTACGCTCTTAAGGATGAAGTCAGTGGATCTCTTTACGCATAAAGAATGAGCTTTATGGCGGATGCGCACTCGATGATGATATGGAGGACTTGCAGGCTAATGCAACATTATGTTGATGGCTAATATGCATGAGTCGCACATGAGTGATACAGCTCCGGTGATGACATCGATGGCTTGTCTCGTACCCGAACAAACCATCATCATATCTCGAACTAATATCTCCGCCAATATCTCGAATTCGCACGGATCGATCGCTCAAAATGAGTCTTCACATCTTCTTGATGATTTTCAAGTTAACCACAGAGTTACATTTGGCGATCAAGATGACCTTATGGTTTCCTTTGATAATCAAATTGACTCGTGGTCGCATTTCGAGGATCTAAAGCATGATCATATTGAGACTCACGTTGAACAAGATGATCTGTTGCCTCATCCGGATTTTGCTCATTTAATTCAAGACCATAAAATCAAAATGGAGGAATGTTATGCATTAAATCAATCCTTAAAAGTAAAATGCACCGTTAACCAAGGATTTTGAATGCTTACAAATGCAACTCAACTTTTTCAAAACTCAAGAAAACCGTGAAAAAGGTTTTGAAGCCGCTTTGCAAAATCTCATCAAAGCGAAAAATATTTAGAGAGCAGATGTGTGATCTAGTCGCCTCGAAGAATGCTTTGTTATGCGAATTAGAACAACCTGAAACACGAACATAAAAAGCAAATTAACGCTCTCACCTTGGAAAATCAAAAGCTAAAGTTGAGTTGTTAAATTGTCAAAACAGCTCTCGCATACAAAAGCATTCAACTAATCGGTAGATGACCTTGATGAAATTCTCGGCTTGCAAAACAAACCGAAAGAGTTTAAAACTATTGTTTACAAACATGGTGAATCCGTAATGACTATTGAAAAGTTTACCTTAAAACCCAATCCAAAAGGATATGGAAAAAATCTAGCCGATTACAAACCAAAGCTTTCACTAAAACATTCAAACCAACTCAAAGTTTCCGGTCAAGAGAATACAAAATTGATAATACTCTCATTAGTGTTGTTGAATATCATCACAAGAGGAGTTAGATGCAGTAAGATTTAGTCGATCAAAATTAAAAATGTTGTTTACAACAAACCTTTTAATTATGAAAACGCGGTCACTTTCGTCACACCAACGGATTCTTCTAACACACCAAGGTTATCATCAAAACACCGAGTCTTCTAATGTTAATCCCAAAAATGTAATTTGCACAAACTTATGGTCCTTTACCTTCCATTAGTGAAGTAAACTCAAACCCGAAAATCGAAAATCCTTCGATATTTTGACATTTTCATGGTCGACCTCAAAATTTTACAACATGAGATAGAATATCGATCCGAAATCAAAGTTGAACATTTTCAATCGCCTCCCGCGAGAACAAAGAGACATCTTTCGGAAAAATCTTTACCTAATGTTAAAACTTGAAAAGTTGTGCAATTGCACGGAAAAGGATTTTCATAAGGAACTTGGGTAATGAAAACGCCGAGAAAAAGCGAAACATCTATTTTGAACACAAAACGCAAAAGAAACTATTGAGAAAAGATGTTGATCGACTCTTGGAAGATGTTATCTCTTTGATATCCATAATGTTGTGTTACTTCATGCCTTGCCATTTGCATCTCGATTATATCTCTGCGATATTGTTGAAATTGTTATTCTTGTTGAGAACACCGATAATGTGCTTCGGATCGAGTCTTTAAAAGTGAAAATAAACGATTACACACGGAAATTTACAATGCAAAACGTCGTCTTCATTGGTGTGAAAAGATATTCACAACCATCAACTTAGTTTTCAAAGAAAATCGCTCAATTGAGTGCAAAATCTTCGATCCTAAAATTGAGCAACCGGATGATCAAAACGTGTCTTTGAAAAGTCAAATCTCAAAATATGAACAAGAACTTTTAAAAGTTAAACAGAATATGGTGTCATATTTGATTTACTCAAAAGACTCGACTTGAAGCATCAAACGAACTTGATCACTATCTTGCTCACACTAGAGAAGTCATGAATTTTGCCGGTAATATTAGTTACGAAAATCAAGATCCGATTCACACCATCTCTAAGTTACGGGACATGTTAGGAAAGTATGAACAACTTCCGCCATCGTGATTAAGAGATTAGCACCAACACACTTAGTAATCGTGAACCTCGAATCCCCACCGCCAAATCACAAGTTGCTAATGTGTTTCCTCTCTCAAACATGAATAGTTGCATCTTTTCCAAACGTCCGCACTTCACGCCCTAGGAGCACTCAATCAAGAATAGGAAGTTGCGACCTAAGAAAGATCAATAAGGAATGCTAAAGTAGAAGAACACCCTAGGACTACGAATAAAAATCATGTTGCTTCCACTATAGATGTTACGTCCGGCAAATGTAATAGAAATAGTGATGTAACGAATGCTAAACCGTTAAGTACTTTTGATATTCGATCGATGCACCTTGTGTTATTTGTCGAAAGAGTATGAATTCGATTGTCATGACAAATGTGTTGCTAAAGCTATAATCTCTAGATTACGGAATCCTAAGAATCGGAATACCTCTAGGCCCACTAATCATTCTAAGTCCGTGCTTGGTAAACCACCTTCTTTAGATTCTAAGGCAACCATTGCTATCACAAGAGCTACCGCTTCACCTCCTAAGAATGTAGTACCACCTAGTGCTTTCACTAAGACTAAAGCAAAGAGTAGTTACAGATGGTAGAAATGGATATATAACACACTAGGATTTAAGTGGATGCCTAAAATTCTTAATGTGTGTATGTCTAATATATCGCTTGGAACCTCTAACATTTCGGGTTCCACATCTACTTCTATTCCATCCGTGTAAATGCATGTGTAATGCGGTGATCTGAGATCATTCTCTCGATTGTTGATAGCGGATGTTCCCGACACATGACAGCAACCTTAAACTATTATCAAACTTTATTGCAAAGTTCATTGCACCGTCGATTCGGGAGCGATCACTTGCACCATCATGGCTACGGAGATTATGTTAATGGGAACATCGAAATCGGCAGGGTTTACTATGTGGAAGGCCTCGGTCACAACTGTTTCGATGGGTCAATTTTGTGATGGAGATTTGGAGGTTGCTTCGGGGAAAACTTGTTTCATTCGTGATCTACAAGGAAATGACCTTATGTCCGACTCGCGTAATTCTAGTCTCTACACTATCTCTATGCAAGACATGGTTGCTTCCTCTCCCATATGCTTACTTTCTAAGGCAACATCAACAAAATCTCGGCTATGGCACCGTCGTCTCTCACATCTAAACTTTCAAACCATCACCAACCTTGCTCGACACAAACTAGTTGAAGGACTACCACGATTCCGGTATTCAAAAGATCACCTTGCTCAACCTATGAACAAGGGAAAAGCACTGTGCTCATTTTCCTTCAAAGGTGGAACACGCTCTCGACATGTGCTTCATCTTCTTCACATGGATTTGTGTGGCCTGATGCGTGTGCAAGCGATCAACGACAAACGCTACATCTTAGTAATTGTTGATGACTACTCACGATGGACTTGGGTCTACTTCCTTCGTAGCAAAGACCAAGCTCCACAAATGATCATCACCTTTCTCACAAAAATACTGAGTTCGACTCGCAACACCGCCGGATAATCGAGCAGGACAAAGGAACCGAATTTGTTAACAAAACCCTTCGTGAATTTTATGAGAAAGTGGGTATTACGCATCAAACATCTATTGCGGACACTGAACAAAGCGGAGTTGTTGAAAGAGCGAAACCGAGCGTTAGTGGAAGCGCAAGAACAATGTTAATCAATGCTAAACTTCCAGATTACTTATGGGCGTGTCGATTCATCGCATGCTATACTCAAAACCGTTCTATGATCACAAACGCCACAACAAAACACCTTCCGAGCTTGTCCACAACTATAAACCGAACCTCAAACACTTTCATGTATTTGGATCCCTTTGCTATCCGAATAATGATCGTGATGATTTTGGAAAGCTCAAAGCCAAAGGCGATATTGAGTCTTTATTGGATATTGTGACAATTCTAAAGGTTTTCGAATGCGGAATCGTCGAACTAAGGAGGTAATGGAAGCGATTCATGCTCATTTCGATGAACTCACGGAAATGGCTTCTCGAGTATATGACTTAGAACCCGGTCACAACCGTTTAAACTTCCCTCAACCCCATCATCACCAAGAAAGCCCCGCCTAACTCGTCAACAAATGGAAAGGTTATTTGCTCCTCTATTCGTGGCGATATTGATGAACGTGCTCTGGTGTATCCGTCTGTTTCACCGCACAACCCGATAATATTCCTATACCGATACACTGCTACAACAACTATCGTTGAAGATGCACCTACACCAATTGACTCCAACACAACAGCTTGAACATACCGCCTCCAACAATGATGAACCAAATGATGATATTCTCAATGAAGTACCCCACCGCAGATTTTGATCCAAATCGTTCTTCAACCCGTTTGCCAATGAGACTCGCTTGCACGGATGTAGCGGAATCTTCAACAAACCATTTGAATCCTCGGAATCGCACAATGTATACCAACATCAACCCTCTACATAGATGGACAAAGACCATCCGTCGGCTAACATTATTGGCAACCCGAATCAACCGGTCGTTACGAGACAACGTCTTCACTCGAGACGGTGAACATTGCATTTATGCACTCACCGTCCGCCAATCAACCTAAAACATTAAAGACGAATGACTAAAGACAAGCGGATTGAATCCATGCGGGAAGAACTCAACCAATTCAAGCGTCTTGAAGTATGGGAATCGGTTGAAAGACCAGCGAGGGTCTACGTCATTGGTCTAAAATGGATTTGGAAAAACAAATTGGATCTTTGAAGGGCGTCATCGAAACAAGTCACGTCTAGTTGCTAAGGGTTATCGTCGGGAAGAAGGAATAGACTTTGAAGAATCTTTTGCTCCGGTTGCTCGTCTTGAGGTCGCTCGGATATTTCTCGCGTTCGCGGCTCATATGAACATGACGGTCTATCGGATGGATGTCAAAGCGGCGTTTCTCAATGGGCAACTAAAAGAAACGGTCTATGTCGACCAACCGGATGGATTCGTTGATCACGAGTTCCCGAACCATGTCTACAAACCGAACAAAGCTCTTTATGGTCTCAAACAAGCCCCCGCATAGTGCGATAAGCTATCATCCTTCCTCATTGCCAATAATTTCACCAAAGGCTCGGTTGACCCAACTCTTTTTATACAATATCACGGGCACATATCTTAATTGTTCAAATTTACGTGGATGACATCATTTTGGGTCTACACATAAAAAGTTTTCAATCGCTTTGCAAAACTAATGAAGAAAATTTTGAAATGTCCATGATGGGTGAACTTACGTTCTTTCTAGGACTTCAAGTTCATCAATCACCCCGGTATTTTTCTCTCGAGTCGATCCAAATATGCCCTTGAATTGTTAAACAAATTTGGAATGAAAACACGTGATACTTATGCCACACCAATGACTCATACCAAGAAGCTGAATCTTTGATTTACATGGGAAATTAGTTGACCCCACCATACATCAAGTATTATTGGGTCCTCATGTATCTAACGACTAGCGACTGATATTGTCTTTGCCGTTTATCTATGCTCCCGTTATCGATCGCGACCAACTGAAACCCACCTCTCGAGGCTAAAAGAATCCTCCGATACATCAAGGAACCATTAATTTGGGGATCCGGTATCCGAAGGATTCGGTTTTGAACTAATCGCTTTTGAGACGCGACCACGCAGGATGCTTAGACTCAAGGAAAAGTACTTGAGAGCTCTACAATTTCATGATAAACCGGTGTCTTGGCAATCAAAGAAGCGAGATTGTACATCATTGTCATCAATCAAGCGTAATATGTAGCCATGTCCGCGTGTTGTGCTCAAGTCATCGGATGAGAACACAACTCAAAGACTATGGTTACGTGTTTGATGAATCCTCGATGTCTGCGACAATCGGTGCCATTGCAATCTCGTACAACTCGATTCGAGACTCGAAATCAAAGCACATCGATCTACGCTATCATTTCATCAAGGACCACGTGGAGCAGTGCAGTTGAATTATACTTTGTGAGTCTTGAATACCAATTGGCGGATCTTCTCACCAAAGCCTTGCCTCCCGCTAGGTTTAATGAGTTGGTCAACCGATTGGTATGAGGTGTTTGACTCAAGAGGAATTGGATGACCTCTTAAAGCAGTCTTAAAACACATCAAACACCAAAACATCTTTTGTAAATAAATTTTCAAAAACAAAATACAAAAATATAAAATCCGATAAAACAACAAAATATTCTCCTAATCTATCTTTCTTTCAACATGGCAAGTACATTTCTTCCGTCAACACTTTAATCTCTCAAAATTCAATATTTTTCCAATCAAGTGTTGAGGGGAGAAAATTTTCTTTAACTGCTTCAAAACATCTGTACTTGCATGTTATCACATCTCGGTTGATTACTTACAAATGGTGGTACATTTTTCGGTTCAAAGACACCCTCGGACTTTAATTAACAACCTTTCATTATTTTCTCAAGTCGAGGGGGAGTGTCGTCAAGTTTCTTTCCTAAAATCTTCATTTGGTAACCAAAAATGGAAGTTAAAAAGCTTTGGATGAAAATGGAAAAGGTGGAGGGACCAAAACTGTATTCTAAACCTTAAAGGATCCTACGCCTAATAATCACTCAAGAACTCAGTGCTTTTGATCATCACTTTGTAAGTTGTTTCTTGAGTAAAACATGTTTCTAAGCAAAGGTTTTAATTTCATTCAAATCCTACGGCTAAAACGTTTTCTGGCGTGATTATGTGTTCTACATAGCGTATGAACACACAATCATTGTGTGTATGTTTGGGGTAAAATGGATTGTCTCAAAACGTTTCTTACACATCAAGGATAACATTTTAACCAACAAAATCCACCCAGAAACTAAAATTGATGAATTTTGAAAACTAGGGTTTATGAGTCGATTTGGGTTTTTTCCAAATATGAAGTGTTTTGGTCTAAAAGATTGTTGGGTTATGTTTATATGATGTTGAATTGATTATATCCTTGCTCTATAACTACCCAGAAACACTGATTTATTCAGAATTTGAAATTAGGGTTTAAGGTTCATAAGTTTGGGTATTTTGATTCACCATGAGTTAGATGTTATAACTTGGTCTATATGCTCATACAACATCTTAGAACTACGGAATCTGCTTGATGCAAATCCCATGGTTAGAAAACTTACGCGTAAGTCATAACCCTTAGGGTTTTGACCTCACGCGTATGACTTTCACGCCGAATCGGTTTATGAATGATTCATGCCATTTTTGTTGATAAAATGAAGGTTTGTGTTAATATTGATGATTTGATGGATTTATTTCGTGCTTTCTTAACACTCGTAAATCAAGGTCATTAGACTCTCTCGCATAAGGATTACCCTACGCCGTAGTCAAGTTATGTGTAAAATAAATCCTCACGCATAACTATTACGCGTAAGTTCTACAATGGACTACGGCGTATCCCGTGAAGGATATCGTGTGATGACCTCTGCGCATAAGGCCAACTCTTACGAGTAGCCTTACGCGTAAGGTTAATATATGCCTGCGCATAAGCTCTCGCATAAGGTCTCCTTTTCCTACGCGTAACATTTCTTCTGGCGTAAGTTAGGATTCTACGGCGTAAGTTTACGCCTAAGCATATATCATTCACGTCTCACGCGTAACTTTGCCAAAACTACGCTTAACCTCGGATTGACCTTCATGATGAATTGTTACTTGTACAAACTTGTAAATAAACTAATCATATCATCACGAATCCAAAATGTCACTAATAAACTTAAATAAATCGATATGTTGTGAACAATAAGTGATAAAATAAACTTTAAAACTTAAAGTTAACTAACTCACTAAAAATTTCACGACATCATTGAACTATTGAACATACAAGTGACTTAGGACTCGTAACAATCATTGACACCGCACATTCAATAACTAGACAATAAGACCTTACATTGACTAACATTATGTCTTCGATATGTTGGTTCTTTTGGCTAATGTTATTTCGTGATCACAACATGGTCGAACAAATGAATGTGGATGCACCAAGTTCTCTCCATTGCGATATCTATCCTCATGGCTATCCAATGAAGATAGGAAAGAATAACCTCCGTGTTGACTTTGACACCCTCACTTGCTCGAATCTTCGTGTCTTATTGCTATTGATATTACGAGGACTCATCCGTATCGTAACATGCTTACACACTCTGCAACTGCTCTCACGAGATCTACATCCAGCAGATTCGGGAACACTATGGAAGCGTCAAAGGACAAGCTAGCATGACGGTGACTCGAATCACAAACAAGTCACCATTACACTGCGCACTTAAGAAATTTCTTCTAATTCTCAAGTCGATCCAACCAAACTATATGCCTCACTGTTGAAGAGCTCACTCTCCATTCTTAATCGATATCGGTTATGACGAGACTAGAGGAGTAATCAACAAGCATTCTCACGTAGAGCTTAAGAGTATTCCTCAACCATGGAGAACTCTCTACATGATCATCACCAAGTCATTTACGGTCGTGACAATGACTATGAGCACCCCAAGCTCATGGAACGCAAATATTCTAGGCAATGGTCAACAAGAAACACATCGCTATCGAAGCTCGATTTGGGATGACATGATGTCATTTCTCAACAAACTTGGCTCAAAGATCCCATACATCGGATATACTAAATTGTTGATCCAGAGAGCACTTGGACTTCATCCCGACATTCCCAAGAGGCTCAATGACCCCGAAAATCACGACATGTTGACGGAACCTATTCTATCCGTCGAATTAAGGAAGCGTCTACAAAGAAACAAGGTCTTTGTCTTTGCCAGATTTCCTTAATCAAGATGTCGAGAAGCTCAAAGCGTACAAAATATATCCGAAGCGGTCAAACAAGGCAAAGTTGGTCATCTCGACGAAAAATCTTACGGTACACACTGTAAGGAGAACCCGAGAAAGGAAATCTTGGAAGTGTCACAAGTTCGAGATAGTCGAGAGAATGCTCCAAAGAAGAAACCTATTCAAAGAGGAACCCGCTAAGAAGAAAGTTCCTTCTCGAAGCCACTCCGATCCTTTCACTTGAACCGCAAAGTCGCCTCGGGGCGAGGACTCGAGGCTCTTGACACGGATGAAGAGATCACATACTCAAAGCGCAAAGGATGAAAATCCTCGGTACCAAAACCTCCAAGTCCTCGAACTATTAAAGGGAAGACTAGACTACGAGAAACACTTGTACCTCGGGATGAAAGCTACGAAGATGAAGAAGAGCAATTGGATCAAGCATACAGTGAAGAAGTTTCACAAAGTCGACACCTTCAAAAGGCGAAGAATTTGCTAAAGATCAAATGGGTGGCCCCGAGGATCAAGTGGTGTTGTCCACCTCTCCGCATCCCGATGCGGTTAATCGACCGATAAGGGATCCGGTGCCACCACTCTTGTGCAACTACAAAAGCACATGGAGGACACTATTGTGTATGATTTTGAGAAGCAGTGGCGAGAAAGAAAAGTCTAAGGATGACGAGGATGATTATACAAAGTTTCTTCAGGCAGGTCCAACACACTCGAAAGGAGAAACCTCGAAACTCCTAAGGACATGAAGTCTCCTCATGTCTCCTCATCATCGGATTCTTCGTCTCATTCATCACAACCACCATCAACAAAGACAACGGATCATCATCCAAATCGGTGAAGAAACCACCAAAATCTTGGATTTCTCGGTCTCATAAAAAGATTGTGAAAGTCATCAACAAGTCGAAAAGAAGGACATTCTTCTACGAAAAATGAATTGGTTTGTTGACCAAATTCAATTACTTAAATGATGAGAAAGACAAGATGGAGAAAGAAAGGGAATTTGTTGAAGTTCATGAAGAGTCATCAAAAGAGGAACTCGAGCGAAATGATCGAAGGTTACACTAACAAGTACCTTCGGATATTGTTCCTAAAGTCCAAAAGGAACTGGAGAAGACAACAAGAGATCATACCTACAAGTTTCTTCTCGACCTTTGTCCCGGTGTGACTAGAGAAGTATTTTCGGACAACTCACCCTAACATCGTCGCATTGGTTAAACATACAATGGCCAAAGAAGTCGATCTCTAAACTGAAAGTTAATCGCTAAACTAGTGATGCAAATGTCAAAGCGATGCGGGCGTTTACTTGAGGAAGCTAAATTTTCAAGGTCTACTTGCCTATCAACTCGGATCATCATGCAAGGAGTCGGCCGATCAAACCAAACGCCAAGAGATGGCGATGATAAGGATAAAGATTCGCACCAAAACATCGAAGCGATGCGGTAAATCTACTTCAATGCCACCTCCTCCACCACGGACTTCTTCTCAACAAAGTCTCCTCCACCTCGGTCTTCATTGATAAACCTCGACGATTCCGAGTTACCACCGACTCATAAAGCGGTGATCACTTTGAGTATACGGGTGGTGACGATGAAGAGGTCCTTGAGCCCGACAACAACCCACCTCACCCAAACAAGTGCGAAACCAAGATCATCCTCAAAGCCTTCCAAAAGAAGAAGGCGGGCGACTCGGCCGGAATCGTAACATGGCTAGATGACGATAAAACCGAAGAGTATGAATGGTTCTCCACACTTGTCAATCAAACTCCTATCGATGAAGGTCGAGAATTGGTAGTCGGTTCTACATTGGAGCACGCAAAACTATTGCAAGAACAGGTTCCATGTGAAGAAAATGACAAAATCGAGTTGAAGCGAATCAAAAATGAAGCTTTTCGACTATGGAAAACTGACTCGAAAGCCCTCGAGGTCGAATATCATCTTGAAAACATCGCTCGAGCTATGTCTAACAACATGGATTGGCTCAATCCGGAAGCAAACATTGACTTCACACAAAGGGACAACCTCCATACTACACCGATGGACCAAACCCCTACCGACCATTGGCGGCAAGGCATTTAACCAAGGATTCCCTTCGATACTTTTTAACAGAGACTGATTTTCTTTTACACGGTAGCGATGGTTCGCGAAAATACGCTACATCATTGACTCTTCCATTCCCAAATGACTATTTACTCAAACTCGCATAGCTATCGAGGAACGTGCAAATCACTTGTTTTCGACAACGTGCAAGCATACGACCAAGATGCATTGTATGGGATTCATCATTGGCACGAGCGCGAAGAATCTACTCTGTTGCTGGTTCGTAAGTCTCAACATGCAGTGTATAGTTCCAAGGACATCGTGGCCATCAAACATATTGATCTCAAGTCTAAATGGGACTACACATTCTTGAAGAATATCATAGTCAAACGACAAGATGAGCAGGACTATGGATTCTCCGAGGTGACTTTGAGAATTTGTCCTCAGCGACATCGAAGACATGTACCTTGCCAAAGTATGTGGTCGTATGAGACAATTCTCGATGAAGTTCAACGTGAATTTATCAAGTCGGTTCTCATCTTCATTAGGCGTATCGTGATCAAAGAACGTGTCGAAGATATCCGGATGGTCATTGAATCATATCGAAGCGTGTAAACTTCACTCCACCACGCCTGATCTTCCGGACATCAACCGACTTACACAACTCACGCCATCGATAAACCTTTCGGCGTTGTTTACCGCGGTGAGCGTCAAAGAAATCGCAATGGCGTGTAGTGAACTCCACAAATTTGGGGATCATACCTTGAAGTTTGGTTAGGGATGGATTGGCGTCTGATTGAAGGATATCGCTGAAAGTTGGGAATCCTAAGCTACCGGAATTCTCGTGAAAGGAGGGATGTGAGACGATCATCACCATGATTGATGAACGGTTGTTGAAGGATCGATTCGAGACGATTGGAAAGCTATGTTGGTGGTCGACTCGGGAGAAACATCATCGGCTTTCAACGCCTGCATGCACTCCTAGGAATATCACTACACTTCTGGTACCCTTGAATTATTTCCTTCATATAATATTGGATGTGTGATTATATATGTGAATGGCTTGTGCACACATAACAGGTACAACCCGTGTCACAAGAAAGGACCACGTAGTGCGCCTCGATTGCACAATCCTTATAAAAGGAGCGAAATCTTCTTTTTTTGAGTAAAACCTATCAAACCTTTCATTTTTCAAGGTTTTGCTCAAAAAGACAAGTACTTCCCCATATGATTTTAAAACCTCAACCGTTTATATCACTAGTTGAGGGGAGTATTTGATGAAAACTTTGTTCATAAATTGTTCACAAGTGGTCACTCTTCCCAACACTCAAAATGGTCATATTTATTCTCAACCGTTCAAAATAACATTTTCATATGCCATTTTGAGGGGAGAAAATTGTGATAAGAAATATGTTGTGCAAAATGCAAATGAATCAGGTACCTCGGACTTAACCAACGAATTGACGATACTAAGCTGTTAATAACTCGAAAAGACTTGTCACGGACGGGTAATAATTTCAAGCTAGTTCGCTAGTAATGTAAACGTGTCTCGCAAAGGACTTATCCAAGTAGAAAGTACCATTCGAGATACTCTTGGTAGACATGAACTCGACGGGTATGACAACCTTTCGAGGTTTGTCTACACCTTCAAGGTAGTTATTAGAGCTAGTTGTCACCTAAAACCGACAATGTAACTCTTTAACTATTCAACGAATCGTGTCTCATGAGATTGTCTATCTTTAGTAGATCAATTCAAAAGTGCGCTCTTTCCTCACCGTGCATTTAAACCATTAAAATTCTTTAGCACATGTGGAGGAGTATTTATGCAAAACTTATCTCTCACGATGGTTCAAACATGTTTTCATTTACAAACCCTTTGAGAGATATTTTCACATACATGGTTTAAATGGCAAACATAGGTTAGTCATGGAGTTATAAGGTGACTAAGGTTAGAATAACTGTCCTATGATCCGCCAGAGTCGGAGGATCACCCAAGGACACTACCATTAGTTAGTGTTAGAAGTCCTTAGAATGATTATAAAAGGAGAAAATGAGAATCGGAGAAAGAAGGAGTTGAAGAATCAAAAGAAATGTAAAGTAAAGGGTGAAAAGAAATAGCCTCCAGTTATTCAACTTAGGGCGAGACACCG
Organism: Chrysanthemum lavandulifolium; assembly: GCA_022545495.1. NCBI lineage: Eukaryota > Viridiplantae > Streptophyta > Magnoliopsida > Asterales > Asteraceae > Chrysanthemum > Chrysanthemum lavandulifolium. Next base: position 62,359,157 of record CM040246.1, read on the forward strand.
GTTCAATTCATATACTCTTGGTTTGTCACTTAGTGACACCGTATTGAAGATCAAAAGTCGTCATGGACCCGGTGACGCGCACTAAACCTTCTTAGCCACTCAAGTTTCTCTCAGCGAAGCTTGTTTCATTCTCACAGGAACCCTACATAAACTATTGGCTTTCTCTTAGAGATCGCTGGTATTGAAGAAGGAGACCCTCTCCTAGTCTCCGCCAGAAAACCAAAATGCACTATTGAGTCTAGAGCCACGAGATTCATCAAAAGATCTCTTAGGTACACTTGACATTTAATCACTTGATGATCAACAAATAAGATCATCGATGGTTCATATCGAGTCCTTCACGGATCTTAGCAACTGTCGAGAACATTTATGAGAGGTTCACATCCGTGATCCTCGGTGATTGAATGGAAACTCTGCCAGGTCAACATCAAACGGCCACAAAGAGGTCACTTCGGTAACTCCCGTGGATTACGGAGTGTGTGTCTCAAACGGTCTCTGATCGTGAGTGATGCTTGATGTACCTCAATGACTCATCGAATCAGATGTACTTGGTACATCGCGTTATCTCACTTGTGGGACTCCAGTTCAGAACGGCCTTGTAAGAATTAGAGTTGTGTTTTTACACTATGTCATTAACACTCTCGAAGTTCAAACTTGTAAGTCTTAAACCGCTTATTACTAACCGTTTGAAATGTTTTCTTCTTATGGAAGCTCCGAGCGGGATGATCGTGTTGATTCTTCTCATGCTCACGCCAACATCATCACCAATGGAAGTTCTATTCAAAAGCAACACAACCGTCGAATGATTCTTCGTCAAACCAAAGAATCTACAAAGTTAAAGACTTAGAGAACTTCATCAAGATTGAATTCCAACGCCATAGGCGTGTGAGCATGTTGAAGAATGACGTGGAGACACCTGAGCAACGAAGGCACTGACACGCATCGATGCGCATAACAACATACTATCACTTTCACCACAAAGAACAATGATCAAAGAACAAAGTTAAAGATGACGTCGAGCATAACTGCTCAAAGATAACTATCTCTACACCGGGAGATTGTTCGTATCAAGGCAATTCCTCTCACAAGAAAGAAGAATATCGAAGACGTCACAACTTCTATTACATCAACGCCTTCACTGCTTACATTCATATATACTTGAGGGGAGATTGTTGGAATCACTCCTAAACAAGATTTCAAGTATTTATATTTCATATGTAATAGGTAGCTTTATTATGGCCTTTATGTTTGTTTAAGGTCAAGATTATGTAGAAGGCCCATAAGCTTGATCCAAGCCCAATAAGGAATAGGGAAGGAGAGGAGTGTTGCCCTAGCTCCTTGCCTATATAAACTCTTGTAAACCCTCATTTGAGGTTGGTTGTTCAAGTTATTCTCTTCACACATTCACCTCGCCTAACCGTGCTACTTCTTTGTGTATGTGTGCTTGTTTACTTGTTCAATCGCTTTATCTCTTTCTATATTACTTGTGTTGTAAAACTAGTGACCCAATGTAAAGTATACCCAAGTGTATCTTGAATACTCATCAACAATGACAAGTGTATACTTCTCATGTTGGATTGATCTAGGACCCGACCGTCCAAAGAGATCCATATGCAAGAGGTGAAGATAGCTTTTGATAGAGAATTTTGCTTGGTTTTGAAAGATGCTCTTTTATGTTTGCCTTTTTCACAGTCGAGCATGGTTTGTCTTTTGCAAAACCAAGTGATGGTAAGCCAAGGACCTTGTTTTGTTTTGCCAAGTTGTTGATGTTTCAAGTTTAAGTGTGAGAGTCTCTTGTGCCACGCCCAATTGATAGTTTCAGTGGCTTTGGCAAAGAGACAGTTCCATCTTTAAAGAGGGTTGACATGTCTAAGACATAAACATCATCTCTCCTAGGAGCAATCAACACAACTTCCTTGTTGGCATTGAAAATGGTACCTTGTTTGTCATTGAATTATACAATGTACTTAGCATCACATAGGATCGACACCGATGAGATTGTATTTGAGACCATTGACATAAGCAATCCTAGAAAACTATTCCATTGCACTTTACTAAACCATAACCTTCGTGGGACATGATGAGTTATCACCAAATACTACCTTGGGCCCCGGTTCCTTTACATACTTGTGCGATATTCCTTCACACCACCATGCTTCTTGAGCATCCATCGCCTAGATGCCGGATAGGTTCCTGGCATGTCTCTGCACAAGTAGTAAACTGAATTAGTTTCTCTTCGTGACCCACTTACTAGTGGGCTTGGGTCTCATGGTCTCTTTGAATTGAGCAATCGATTCATGGTCGATGGTGGAGTGCAATGAGCTACCACGGGTTTTGCATTTAGAGACCGAGGATGACTCGGTGGATTTTGGTTGTTTAGAACTTCTCCTTGCATGGATGACGTTGTCATGTCGAGATGTCTTATGAGTCGTGTTACCGCAAATATCACAAAGATATGTTCATAAGACAATCATCGTAGGCGATGATCATTAAAGCCACAAAGTGGGCAAGGAGGAAAAGGCTTTGCTCTCAATTTTTGAGCTTTAGATGAAGAAGCATACCGATGACCAACTTTTGTGTAGTTTTCTTGATGAGAGCTCACATATTGCAAGTGGTCGCTAGCCTGTGATCATCCTTTTACGCATCATGCAAAAAAGGATTCTATAACAATTGTCGGTGGTATGGTGGTATAGTGGCATAGATCACACTTCGCTTGTTTTTGGTGGTGGCTTTTGACTTTGAGGAACTAGAGAAGTCGACTTTGTCTCCTTGATTGGTTCAGGGACCTTTTCAATAGATTCCATTTTGTCGCTTAGCTTCCTCACAAGTTCATCGATTCTTGAATCGATGATCGCCTTCATGGGGACGAGAGGATGTGGAATTTTCGATGGGGTGGATTCTTGTTGAGTTGGTTTTGATTGTCTTTTCGAATGGTTCTACCAAGTCCGGACCTTTCTTTAGGAGAGTGTAGATTGTAATGTAATGGAGTAAGCTCGAGCTAGGATCAAGACCTCAAGAGGTTCCAAAGGTGGAAGTGGTGCTTGAGATTCATCTTCGACTCGAGATTTGTTCGGTGCTACTAGACACATGTAGAGTCCAAGTATGCTCTTTAGAGCTTGACTTTCGTGCTCTAGAATTTTCCCGAGTCAAAGTTGGAAGCTTACTCTCGTGATTAAGTCTTTCAATCCAGATCCTTGGGCTTGGGAATAGTCAACATACTGGTAATCATGCCACCGACACAAATGGTTTAGGACTCGGTCTTTGTTGTGAGAGTCGGTGAGATGGTGTTCACCTATGACTCTCTTTTTGCTACTTGAGGCACCCACAAAGATCAAAGACCCTTGGATTCTTAGCATCCAACCTTCAATGATATCTTTTTCCTTTTAGTTCATCTTGAAGAGCCCGATTTCTTTTGACTCGTTCGGTGTTTTGAATTTGTAAAGTGATGCCTCAAGCTTAGCTTGTTTAAATGCAAGTAATTCATCTCTACACTTATTCAATTCAAAACCTAACTTGTTGAACTTAGAAAAAGATTTAATCACGCTCTTCTACAAACTTAAGGTCAACATTGATATAGTTCATATAAGACGCTAATCGAGTCATCATCCATAGAAAGTAGAATATTTACCTTCTTCATTGTGATGTTAACCCATTCTCCATTTACGCATGATTTTTTCCAACGCCTAGCTTGTCTTCCTCTCGAGAGGGCCATCGGTCCGACATGCACCATTTCATCATCGATGAGACCGCTCTTCATCCCAATCGAAAGTTTCAAAGAACAAGACCTTTGTTTTACCCCGCATGATTGAACACTTTTTGGTTACGAGGACTGGCCTCAAGCAATGCAAGCTTAGCTTTGATTTTCCCGTACTTAGCTTCAAAATCTATTGTTTTGTTCTCACGATTTATTTTGAAAGTTTTGATGAGACCGATAGATTTTAGGTTGAAATTTGGTAAAGCCCGAGGAATGATTTGAGCTTGATGGTCTTTAGAGGTTCATAAATTGTTTTTGAAAAAGTCCTTTGCAAATGACCTCTTTTGTGACACTTAAAGCATTCAAGTGTCCTCATTTGCTTTAGCAGTTGAAAAACCTTTGTTTCTTTTAATAAACCTTCGAGAGTTTGCAAGGAGTGCCCTTTCACGAAATTCAACGTTCAGTCATTTAGGTACTCTCACATGATCTCTCATCGGGCTCGTCATCGAGTTTTCTTGAAAATCTTGAACCACATTGTTAGAAAAGAAAGCGCTTGACATAGGTGAGGTGGTGGTCGGGACTTCTTGACATCCCGAGACTTCTTTAAGTCGGGGTATCGTCTGCTGATGAGGTTTTCCTCATAGACAAATTTCCCATAAATTTTAGGAAGATCAAGGTTTTGGATATGATTTGCATTTCTAAGTCCCCGAGAGAAGTTTAACCACTTCTCGGAAGACAATTGACAAAACCAACATTAATCTCATGTTTGGACAACTTAACACCATCATTAGCCGCTCATTTAAAAGGGTTTTGTAACGGTGTAAGTTTGAGAGAGTTTTCGAGTCCCTAGCCACAAGGTATTGTACTCAAGTTTCGTGTCCATTATCCTGTTTTCCTTGGTATCGATGGGCCTTCATGGCTATGGACTAGGTCATCCCAGTTTTTTAGTCAGATTATACTTATAACCGACTCCATTATATCATCGAAGGCAAGATATGATGATACTTTTGAGTCTTTGGTCCCGGTTGACCACTCTCCTTTCATCCTGGTCCACCGAGCTTCGTGCTGGGCAAACCTTGGCGAGCTTTGGGACAAATGGACCTTCATTTATACACTTGATATAATAAGGTTCCATCCCAATCAAATAGCAAAGCATACGCTTTTTCCATTTGTTGAATTTGCCAACTTCAAGTCTAGGGCACAAATGAAAAAGCTCCACCCTTTTATCGACTAGTTGGGGTACATCGCTTTAGCCATAGAGATCCCGATTTAAAAGCAGTTTAGAGCGGCTTAAGGTTTTATAAAAGTTTTATAATCACCTTGCTCGAAAACCACTTGTTGTTCCTATTCACTATCGTTTAAAAACAATTAAGTACTTAAAATAATTTAACTGTGAATAATGACCGAAAGTAATGTAAGTAAAACACACAAAGTAATTTTCAACATCATATTCTTATTAGAAATAAATCAAAATATCGTTACCCAAGTACTTGCGGAATAGTACTTGGGATTGAAATGACAAGGTTTGGGGTGACTCTCTCTAGCTCAAAGCTAAGTCTAAGCACAACTCTTAGAACCCACCGAGCTAGCTCAAGGATAAAGTTGTATTTGGAGGAGTGAAAAGTTGGCTTGTGTGTATGTGTGTTTTACAATTCACAAGCTTAAACTTTTCACTCATTCTCTTATGCTATTTATACAAGTATGATTATTAACTTTAACCTAGAAGACAAAAACATAGATCACATCAAACATGAATATTGATGTATTCGGTTATCGTTCACCTTTCTATTTATAGTAGGCGTGAGACTATTTCCTTTGATGGAGAATCGCAGCTTACTATAAATGGGAAGATATGATCTTCATAGATTGAGACTATGTATAAACCGGATAAACACTTGAGGACTTAGTTTTATCCTGGTAAAACTTTCCCGCCTAGTCCAAATTTCTTTCTTCGCTTTAAAGCCTTGATCTCTTCCTTCGTTTGTCTTGGTGTTTACAGCTTGGAGAGGAGTCGAAGGATTCAGTGAGTTATTGTCATCACTCACTTGAATCCACTATCTTCTTCTTGACTTAGTCTTCACTCTTTAAGTTCCGCCTTGCAAAGTGGAGAGGCTCCTTCTTCCCTCATACTAAGTGTCTCGAAGATAGCTCACCGAGAGACTATGCGCTCAATGACTGATTGTGTTTAACGGATTAAACACTTAGGTTATTTTCATTCAAATCCTAGATTAAGGGTTTGGGTATTTATCAACCCAACAAGAAGACTAAGAACGATTTGAATAGTGGTCGCTTAACAACCGGACTAAATGTATCATCACAATCAACGCCATACTGTTGGCTACGTCCATTAGCAACGAGGCGAGCGTTATACCTGCTCAAAGAACCATCAGCATGATATTTATGCTGAAACAACCACATAGACCGAACCACATTGGCATTAAGTGGTTTCGGAACAAGAATCCAAGTACTATTTCTAATTAATGCATTATATTCATCGTACATAGCATCTCGCTAATTAGAATCACATAAAGCAGCAGCGGGAGATTTAGGGAGAGTTCAAATGTAAGAGGTATGACCATGAAAACGAGGATTGGGCTTAACTCTGCCAACTTGAGCACGTGTGACCATAGGATGAGTTCGAGTGGGTTGGTTCACGGTATTGGGGTCCGAAGTAGATTGGGCTTAATGAATAGTGGGTTGGTGCGGAAGTGTGGTTGGTCCGGATTGGGTCGTGTGACCCGTAGTGGGAGTCGAAGTGGACTATGTTGAAGGTGAGTTAGTATGTGGAGTGATGGATTGGGCGGAGCTAGACTGGGCCGAAGAGGGGGTTGGTGATGTGGGTTTCGTGTTAGGCCAAAATAGGAGAATTCGGTGCTTGTTGGGCCGAAGGAGTTTCTTGTGTCATTGTGTTTGGGTTAAATATAGCATGTTGAATAATATGCGAAGGTAGATGGTCTAGAAAGGTATAGGATGGTGGATTTGGGGATGTGATTGAGGCATATGGAAACTGAAGTTCATCAAAGGTTACATGTCGAGAAAGGATAATTTTGTTAGTGGAAAGGTCTAGGCATCGATACCACGGTGATAAGCGAGATATCCCAAAAAAATGCATGGGGTAGCACGAGGTGCAAGTTTATGCGGAGGGTAAAGGTGTGGGTAACAAAGACAACCAAAAACACGTAAATGAGTGTAGTCGGGTTTTTTGTTGAATAATTTAGTACAAGGTATTTCATTTTGAATGGCGGTGGATGGAAGGAGGTTTAGTAGGTATACAGCCATATGTAATGCTTCGACCCAAAAGGTTGATGGAAGGTGGGCTTAGAAAAGAAGAGTGCATATGGTATTATTAATGGTTCGTATCATCCGTTCCGACTTACCATTTTGTTGGGAGGTTTTGGGGCAGGAGAATCTAAATTGAATACCGTGTTGAGAAAATAATTGATGGAGGTTGGTGTTATCAAACTCACCACCATGATCACACTGAAAAGCCGTAATATCACATTTGAATTGATTATTTACAAAAGAGCAAAAATGCAAGAATTTTTGAAAGACTTTGGATTTGGTACGTAAGGGATAAATCCACACATAATGAGAATAATGATCACGAAATAACACATAATATTTAAAGCCACCAGAACTAACAATCGGAGAAGTCCAAATATCAGAATGAACAATCTCAAAACAATGAGTAACAACTGAATCTGAACTAGAAAACGGAAGTCTCACATGTTTGCCAAGCTGGCAAGCGTGACAAATATGAGGAGACTTCTCTTTATTACAAGAAATAGACTGACGAGAAATAAGAGAACTTAACACTTCTTCCCCGAGATGCCCGAGGCGTTAGTGCCACGTAGAAGGACTAACAGAAAGCAAAGCATGAGGAATAAGAGAAGGTTGGGTGACAGGGTAGAGATCTCCTGAACTATCATATCTGAGAAGGATATGACGAGTCAAGAAATCTTTCACAGAGAAACCAAATGCATCGAATTCAACAGTATAATTATTATACCTAGTAAATTGACCTAACGTGAATAAGATTTTTGATAATAAATTAGGGTGACTAGAACATTATGTAAGTATAAAGGACTATTAATGGTAGGTAAGATGCTATGGCGGTGTTGGTATGGTATGGATATACCATCACCAACACAAACAGATGGATATAAACATTTATTATAAATGTGATTTAAATTACTTGTATGTGAATTAAGATGGGATGAGGCACCTGTGTCCATATTCCATGTCGGATCTTGAGTAGTGTAGGACCTTGTTTTTCTCAACCTTATCACGTTACCAAACTTACCACACAAGTAACACACGAAATACAAACACTTTATGCGTAAAGATGAAGAAAGAAATGATGGAAAGATGGTGACTTGATGATATAAATCATGTATGTGTAGAGAGAAAGATGAAAACAAGAAGATGTTTATTTCAAAGAAAAACACACACTTACACACGCAAGCACACCCCTCAAATGACCATTTGAGGGGTATTTATACTTTCTTACTACAACGAAAGAAAAACATACCACAACGAAATCTCATCTCAGATTCATCATCATCTCAGCTTAACGAATCATTAAACCCAAGAAAGATGCATGATTTCACAGCTTCAAGATCATTTTTTTTAAATGGTCTCTTGTAGGTTTAATATTTTGTTTGTCCATTTTGAATTTACTTTTACACGAAGCAAAAGAATGAAATAACATACTTGTTATATTCATTACTTTAATTTCGTATAGTATCAAGGTTTGGTCTATGATGATATTTGTTTTACTTAAAACAATCTTTAAAAGATTGCAAAAAATAGTGAAACAAATCTGAGATTGTTGTTAATTTCTTTTTCCGATTTGAGTTGAGTCATGGTAGAATGATGTGATATGAGTTGGGATAGGATAGATTGGGATTTGATTGATGGAGTTGATTTTATTTTCGGATCTATTAAATTTTTGTGGACTGATGATGTTTTGAGACTGAAGTCGTATAGATTGATTGGTATAATGGTATTTTGTGGTCGTGGTCATGGTCTAGCATTTTACGCATAAGCTCCTTTTTCAATTTCAGTTTTACGCATAAGATTTTTATACAAAAAAATCTTACGCGTAACATCTTCCCTTCCTTATGCGTAGGTCTTTCTTATGCGTAAACAGTTATGCGTAAACCATTTGCTTATCGTAGTCGTCTTAAGCGTAACCGGTCTTAGGCGTAACCCATTCTTATCGTAGCCTAGGCTTATGCGTAAAACATCGCCAGTAACAATTCCTTCACGCATAACTTCACGCTTATCGTAAATATCTCGAAGATGGCTCCTTATGCGTAAAAATAGGGTTTTGACCCTTTGACTTTTTCGGCAAGATTTCCAACCATATATTCCATTCGACTTCATGAAAAACCCAGAAAAAGCATAACAATGCTTCATATTGCCCAGTTTGACCACAGTTTGACCACATGATATCACGGATTGGTAACAAAAAGCTATGTTTAAGATACTGTTTGGACATATATGGCACAAAACAGACATAGACCATAAGACTTTTTGTTTTGAACCAATAAGATACAAAAAAAATGTTAAAAACTGTTATACCAAGATAATAGGGAATAAAAAAATTTCTGACTTTAAAAAAATGGTGATAAAATAGCTTCAACAATGATACAAAACCGACATAAATCAACACAACAAAGTAACCATGGCTCTATACCACTTGTTAGGATCAAAAACCTATATGATTTATTTGGTTTGGAGGTCTTGGTTGGTGAAAGAAGATGAAGATCTTCATCTTCTAGAGAGAGAAAGTAGAGAGAGGGAGGAGAAAACACAAGATAAGTTTTATTGAAAAGAACAAAACACACACAACTAATGATTCACCTCACCCCTCATGGAGAGTCATGAGGGGTATTTATAGGCTCAACAAACCAAAACTTTGCCACTTAAACGATACTAGTCCCTATGGGCAAAGTATACTACGCATCTAGTCCAATTCACGTAAGTGACGTTATCTTTATAAAAAAGCGAGGCTAACAAGTAGTCATGGTAATAAAGGCACTTGGGAACAATGTTGCTTGTGTCCGAAACACAGACGGAGCCGCTCCTAAAATACCTGCTGAAGACGAAGGAATATTGGTCGAGAACGCATACCGATGTGCTGACATATTGCTTGACCAGAAGACAAAACAAAATAATATTGTTCTTGCTTTTCTTTACTGTGGTGCGGCAAACAAATGTGTATTATCCAATAACTTCTTTGTGCAATGCTGATAATATCTACAATCAATCAAGAAAATAAAGTGATATTATCTTGATTTTGCCGACCAATCAATATGATACTCTTCTGTTTACTAAACGTCAAACATCTACAACTAATAAAGAAAAGAGGGAATTGCATATATATCCTTCCAAAAATCAATAATTGCATATATATCCTAAGCAAATTCATAATTGCATATATATCCTTCCAAAACATTAAATATGGCATATATATCTTAAGCAAATTCATAATTGCATATATATCCTTCCAAAATATTAAATATGGCATATATATCCAAATGACTAATTTATATATAAATAAAATCTAAAAATACACAATAATTTGACATTGACATTTATACCCTCTTATTTCTATCTTCTTATAACCAACAAATCAACAATGATATCTCTCATTCTCTATCTCTTGTATCATTATAAAAATTAAAAATACCCGGATGCTTGTTTCAAAAGCAAGAACCCAGACACTAATTTCTTCCTCTTCGTTCGGACATAGTCATATAGTAGTTTAAAACTAAATCACGCCTTATTCAATATTTATAAATATCGGTATGTTTGAATAAGATTTTATAGTCATATTGCATCTATTGTATCTAACCACATATGTTTTCTTTCCAATCGCTTATGTTTAATGAAGCAAAACTCTATTTTCACCATGCTAAAAATGTTAAATTATAATTAAAACTTTTACTTATGGTAAACTTCAGTTATATTATCTTTCGAATCCCAGAATCATAACAAACATGACTACTATCCTTTGAAATATCATGAATTTGAGTTAGTATTTTCACCTTCAATTAGAAAGAACTTCAAAACTTACGATACTTTAATTGGTTTACTTTTGTTGTGTTAGTTTATAGTTTTTTGTTACTGTAATGATACAAAAGATGAAGAACAAAGGGTATAATAGGTAATTAGAGTTTCATAATAATTATCATGTATTTTAGGATTTTATTTTTTGAATATATTGATCATTTGAATATATATGCAATATTTAATGTTTTGAAAGGATATATATGCAATATTTAATGTTTTGAAAGGATAGATATGTAATTATGAGTTTTGATAGGATATATATGCAATTATTGATCTTTAGAGGGATATATATGCAATTGCCCCTAAAGAAAATAATTGATATAAATGTTGTTTCTAACGTCAAGGTGAAGAGGAATTAACCAATCACAAACAAGAAGCCCAAAATGTTCTTTGTGAATCTGCCGTCACTTTTTATTTTATTTTTTCAATCCATTGTGAGATGGAGAGAAAGGAAAGAGAACCGGAGATATGGAGAAAAATTAGGGAGGATCAATTTGCTCTTGATACCATATTGATAATATAATTGGCTTGCCTTTTTATTGAATTGACCATTACAATATATAACATCCTTTAGATTATTCTAGATGTCATAATAGCGGGCTAGGCCTAACAAACTAAACAAAGCCCATAATAACTAATAAAGCTAATGTCTAACAGGACCATCGCCATAGAAGAAGATGAAAAACATGAGGACGTCACCAGTCAACAAGTGGAAAGAATGAATAACAAAGATGATGCCATTCAGGAAGATGACGCGATGGGTGCTGGGGAATCGAGTGGTGAAGTTGCAGTAGCAAAAGCCAGACCACAAATGGCGAACAAGAATGATACATTGTCAAATGTTAATATCACACTAATTTAGTAAGAAGAGTGCCGGAAGAATGAGTTTGCATTTGTAGTTACTATATATGGTAGTAATTATCATATCTGTGTTTTAGATTTGAGTAAGAAATTATATGTTGCTTACTATTCTTAGGTATTAATAAGATTGCGGGAAAAAAAGACTACAGTAAACAAAATGTTGTCCGCCGCAACGTGTGGGTAGCTTCCCACTCGTATCATTCTAAAACTGAATAAATCTTCTTGTTTGTTACCAACCTGATTATCTTTTCTGAAGGTTCAATTAATAAATGTGATTAGAATCGAAAAGTATTTTTTACATCATATCCAAACTGCAACAAATTTTCTTGTATCTCGTTTTTGTTTGGTGGCTTCATCATCTACTTATAAAAACTAACTAATTGGATTGGCATGAGATTATTGTTGTAATCTTTTTTGGCAACCAATCCGACCCTAACTTCCACACCCCTTATGCAATATGAGGAGCACCGACCATTGTCATCAAGTTAGATGTTGTAACACCCCAAAATCATCGCAGCGGAAAGGTAACCGGAAGTGTGACTTCATGGGATAAGATCATACAATAATAAAGAACGACCTACATGAGTGGTTTTAAAAGATACATTCGATTTCATTAAAATAAGTTTAAAATATTTAAAAAGTCTTAACAAATTACATGGTCCCAAATGAAAATAGTTCTTAGTTCAAATCACATGATATAGTTGTGTGAAAACACTTCTTGAATGCGTGATGAGGCATGAGACTCTATGCCAATTAGTAAAGCTAAGCACCCAGAAAAACATGCTTAAAATGTCGGTAAAAAGCTAGTGAGTTCACGTGTTTAAGTAAATTCGATAAAGTGGACCACAAGATTTCAAGTATATGACTATTACAACACATATAATAGGTCATACAAAATAAGTATTACAATTTCACTAAGCTCATGACACCGAAGCTACGACATTGGAGTATACAAATCAATGCACAAAGTATAATGGCCCAGTAGGTGTTTAACCCGAGACACCTAGATTCCGACATGGTATACGTCCGTTTGCCTATCTGGTGAAGTTGGAGTGACCAACCCGAATGGGGGAGTCACCCCAACAGATCTATTTATAAAACTTGCGCTTCCCGTAGAAATTAACGGTTCATGATAGTGGGCATAGTGGGTTAATGGTACTTAGGCTAATCCGTAACAGTTTAAAAGAGTACTTGTGTCAAAAGTAAAAGCAAGCATGTTCTCACCCCCAAAGTTTGTAAATCAAGTAATAAAAAGAGTAAAAGTGGGGCTATAAACTCACTTCAAGTAAAGTAGTAGTTCGAAATGAGTAAGTCAAGATATAAGTTATAACGGTGGCTTGATCTAAGTAACTAATGGTTCGTCTTAGTATTATGCTATATGCAATGAAATGATACAAATGAGTTTTCAAAACTTTGTATCACCAATGCTTATGTTAGATATTGGATTTCACAAACGCCTAAACCATGATCAAAGTAGGCGATAAGTATGTTAGAGAGAGAAAGTTCTAGTGAGAGAAAGGAAGAGAGTTGGGAACTATAGTGAGAGAAAGAAAATATTATTATGAGCTCCAACTCTCTACCTTGGAAGGTAGAGAGTATTTATAGTCTTACAATAAAACGCCACACAACGGTCTCGTGGATCGGGCATACGGTGGGTAAAGACCCGTCAGTCCTCCACGGTGTTACATAACTAAATACTACTTAACATAAAGAACTACGACTACGAGCTTTCTAACGATTATATATACTTGAGGTGACCTTCTCTTTAATACACGGAATTTCTAATTCCTAACAATCTCCCACAAGGAGGTCACCTCAAACATATACTAAAAATACATTGAATACAATCGATATTACATTAACAATTGTTCTTGCATTCTTGATGTAGTACTTTGCTCAAGCTCGTAGTCATTGATTCCACTCATTGCATGTTTGGTTAATCCAAGTGGAGGTCTTTTCTTGATCCACGTGATAATAATTTTGAGCCGACTTTTGAGATCATCGACTAATAAAAATCTCGAGACATCCATTGTAGTGTTGGTATTATGTGATGTTGTGACTTTCAGACCGACATGCTCACATTCGGATCATGATATCTTCTCATCGAGTAACGGAAGCTTTCGTTGATTCATGATATTGGCGTAGTAGCGAAGCATGGAGTGAAAATATCGAGTCATTGATGCACTTATCATGATTTCTTTTGAGATGAATGTGTAGTGTGAGCATGCGGCTATGAATTGACCGCTTCATTCGATCACCGCGAACGAGGGTGTACTGCATAAAGCAGTTAGCAATAAAGTGTCTTTGATCACTTTCGTTGAATTGAGGTACGGCCCACGGTTCCCGTTGATTAGTACAAGTACTACCGTGATCGTATAATTACAAGAATTTCCTTGACGGGGTTTCGCGGTGCTCTAGTTGTTCTCAAACCGAACATCTCAAAGAAGACAACACGGAGTGAGTGAACCAAATAGTAGAAATTCAGCGATTGATGAAAAGAGATTTGAAAGACAATCGTGTATTGCTCAATAAAAATTGTTTTACAATACAACGAAGGTTTTAATGAAAATCAATTATCAATCATAAAACACCTTATGATTTGAAATATTGAACACGGTCAATGTGCTAAAGAAAAGAGTTTTAAGCACAATGACCGGTTTTCAAGGTATCCGTCAATCCATAACCTCGAACCGGGATTGATTCAAAAGATTGAATCGCCCATTGTTTACATTCAGTTGTCACATGGTTGATCTATTGAATAGATCTCACATGCCACCCACCGGAGCTTGTTTGATGTTGGCTCCAGAGGGCTTTCCATCTTCATTGTGAATATGTAAACACATCACTCGGATGTTACGGCAATCCCACAAGGATAATGCGTGGGACTCAAGATATAATCTCTCTTTCCATATTGTGTGAAGCAGAGTCTTCATTGAAAGTGTCCTAATGAGATTTATTGATGATCTCGTGGCTCTAGACTCAATATGTGCATATTTGGATCATGTGCCGAGACTAGGGAGGGTCTCCTTCTTCAATATCAACAATCTCTAAGAGAAAGTCGATAGATAATGTAGGTTCCCGTGAGAATGAAACAAGCCCTTTAAGAGGAACTTGAGTGGTTTGGGAAGAATGAAGTGCGGTGCGTCCGGGTCCATGACGTCTTGTCTTCAATACCGGTGTTACCTTGGTAACCGCCAACAAATGAATTGAACCGGTTTACGCCCTAAGGTTGAATATATGGAGGGCTATTTGTTTTCACCCTTTCTCATTCAATTCTTTTAATTCTTCAACCCCTTCGTGTTACCGAGACTTCATAGCTAGAACCTTGTTGGGTTTATTTCGATACTAGCTCGGTCTCATTCCGCACTCTTCCCATATCTCATTTTCTCCTTCTATCATCATACCTAAGAACTCTACACTAACTAGTGGATAGTCCTGGGTAGATCCTCCGGTTCATGGATCATGGGAACACATACCTAACCTTATCATCCTTATATCACCGTACATAAAGTAAAGTTGGTCGGTCTATTTGGTATTGTTCATCTGCCATTGGAACCAATTGAAAACCATTTGAAAATCAATCCAGATACTTAAGATGTATTATCAAAGCATTTTGTACCTGAATTGTTTTTTTTTTTGACATTTTTAGAACAAGAGCTCCCCCTCAACATGTGCATTAAGTGATTGAAATCGTTTTGCACACGGAGGCAAGAGAAAGAGTTATCTTCTTTGAAATCCATTTTCTAAAAGATATCAACATCACTTCCCTAATCAAGACAAGTAGATAAAGCATTTTTGGAAAGGATGAGGTTTTCATAAGTTTGCTCCCCCTCAATATGTGCCTCGAGATTTGAAAACAGTTTTGCACATACTAGAGGGAACCTGCACATTGAGATAAGTGATCACGTTTCAAATCATAGGTTTAAGATAGATGCTCCCCTCAACATGTGCATGGAAAATTTGAAATCGTTTGTCACATGTGGGAAGGGGCATGTACATCCTTATAAAACCATTTACCGAATTATCGGTTTAAATCCAATTTAAATCACACATTCTCCCCGATCACAATTATCAAATCATTTGAGATTTGTGATCTCTTATAAATTTAAATTGATTTTGAAAGCTTTTAGGAGAATTGTGACTTGATTATGAAAGCGTTTTAGCGATAAGGATCGGATTTTAAGACTTTAAACTCCATTGATAAAACATGCATGAATATCTTTTGAAAACAATTGAATGCCAAATAACTTTTAATTTAATTGAAATCATTCCCCCCACCGATCAATGACATAGGTTGTTGATTGAGATTGATATTTTGACAAATAAGTCCAGATGATTATCAAAAATAGAGGCGAGTTATTTTTCAAAGCGATTAGTTTTCATGAGATAAATGTTTATAGAATCGAGCATGGAATTTTGAAAAACATGATAAAGTATGGCTCTGTTCTTTCTTTAAAAAGCGAGTTCTTGCTGAAATGACAATAAACCATTTTATTCTCTTTCTCCCAAATATATATATATATATATATATATATATATATATATATATATATATATATATATATATATATATATATTTTAAATAAAAAATTAGAACAATATCTAAAGTCCGTGTCATTCTTTGAATGACAACACAAAGACCGTGAATATTATCGAATCGAGAAAAACATGACAAAATGACAATATTTTTTGAAGATTTTTCGAATTTTCAAATTTTATGGATTTTGAAGGTTTTATAATTTTGTATTTTGTTTTCGAATAGATATATACAAGAGATAGATGAAGATAGCCCTCTACTCCTCGTCTTCCTCCACGAAGGCGTTTGAGTGTTACGGTTGAAGGCTTTTCAAGCCAAGGCGTGGAAGAATAAACTCAAAGCGTTCTCTTGGAAGAGCTTTGGTGAAGATGTACGCTAGCGATATTCGAGACCTCACAAAATAGAGTTCCACCACACCTTTTTCCACTTGTTCCACGATGAAATGATGTCGAATGTCGATATGCTTTGCTCTTGAGTGTTGAGCGTTGTTGCATGAGAGCAATAGCACTTTATTATCACAATCGGAGGGATTTTGTTGAATTCAAAGCCATAGTCGGATAATTGAGATCTCCTCCATAAGATTTGAGCGAAACAAGATGACATGGCTATGTATTCAGCCTGTAGAGAAATAGAAGTACTCATTTGCTTCTTTGAAGACCATCTCACAAGCTTATCACCCAAAAACGAGCACCTCCAGGCGTGCTTGACGTGTATCTTGACAACTGCATGATCGGCATCTCGCATAGGCCGTTAGTAACATACGGTGTCCTTGGTACCATAGTCCCATATTGATGGTTCCTTGAGATACCGAAAGACCCGCTTAACCGCTTCAAGGTGCTTTTAGTAGGCTTAGGCGATATCTAGCACACATGCACACAATGAACAAGATGTCGGTCTACTAGTGTGAGATACATCGTGATCCAATCATACTACGATATTTCGTTTGATTTACCATGATCCACGAGTGGTCCTCATCCGACTTGGTTCATTCAATCATGGGAGTGTCAGCGGGGTCACTAGAATCAAATCCAAATTTCTTTAAAATCTCATTTGCATATTTAGATTGATTTATGAAAATGCCTCAGGACTTTGTGAAATTTGTAATCCCAAGAAAATGACATTTGTCCCATCATTGACATTTGAAATTTTGAACTCATTTCATTTGAAAAGCGGTCACACTCATTGGGGTCGGTCGAGGCAAAGATGATATCATCAACATAAATTTGAACATGAATTAAATGTTTGCACGACTTCACGGTGAACAATGTTGGATCAATCGCTCCTTTGCTAAATCCGGTAGATAGAAGAAACTTTGTGATGTATCATACCATGCCCTTGGAGCTTGCTTTAAACCGTAAAGAGCCTTCTTTAAGCGATAAGCGTGAGTAGGATGCTCTTGATTCACAAATCCTTGGGTTGGGGCGTGAGCGACTTCTTTAAGATCTCCGGATTGAAATGCCGTCTTTACATCCATCGATGAACTACCATGTTCTTACTAGCAAGATTAGCCAAAAATATTCTAATTGCCTCGATTCGAACAACGAAGCAAAAGATTCTTCAAAGTCAATACCTCCTCTTGGCGGTATCCTTTAGCAACTAATCGAGCCTTGTTCTTCAACACATCACCATGCTCATCAAGTTTCACTTTGAAGATCCACTTAAGAGCAATGATCATAGCACAATCTGAGTGGTACTAATTCCCATACATCTAATCGATCAAACTCATAAATTTCATCTTGCATGGCATTGAACCAAATTGTCTTCATTCATAGCAGTTTAACATCTTTAGGTTCCATCTTAGAAGTCTTGAGTTAAAGAAGCACCATAAGGCATCGATAGCAAGCTTTTAACGAGTGGATACGGACAAGAAGGATTTCAATGATGTTGTCTAATGGATGATCGTGAGTCCATTTTCTCGAGGTGTTCATGTGGTAGTTGTTGAGGGATGAAGTAGCGAGTCGATGTCTCTGAAGAAGATGGTTACGATGAAGATTCGGGAGCGAATATGTTTTCAAATGGAGTATCTTCGAGGAGTAGCAAAGGGATTAACTTCATCATTGATGCGAGCTTGATTACATGATGTACATTTGAAGAATGATGATTTGTTGATGAGGCGAAGGATCGCTGACAGCTCTTCTTGACTTAATGATATTGAGGCGAAGGATTGACTTCATTCACGGAATATGAGCGACCTCTGCTGGGAGTCGTCGGTTCATTAGCACTTGGCTCATCTGTTCATCAAACATAGGATCAAACAATTTCTTTAAATCATCTTCGGATGGAGGTACATATAGTTTCTTGAGAAGAGTTTGGAACAAGGGATGAACCAATGGGACCATTTTTAAGTCACGGGTCTGAATCGGATTGTCCAGAGCCGTTTGACCGTCGACTCATCAAATGTGGCGTGAATTGTTTCCATGATATTTCGGGTTCTTTTGTTGTAGATTCGGTATCCCTTTTTGTTTGGTGCATACCCTACAAAGACTCCAATGTCTCTTTAGCTCTCGGTTGCCTAAGTCTTGACCCTCATTAGTTGGATAACACAAGGCACCAAACACACGAAGGAAAGAGATTAGGTTTTGTTGTGGACCAGTTCATATGGAGTTTTTCCATGAGCGGTGTGAATCGAGAACGATTTTGTGTGTAGCATGCGGTGGCAATAGCTTCGCCTTGGAGAAACATTGGAACCTTTAAGTAAATCGGCATTGTTCTAGCGGCTTCCACAGAGTTCGATTTAGTCTTTCAACTACACCGATTACATTGAGGAGTTCGTGGAACACTTCTTTGATGGTGATTCCAATGCTTTCATAAAATTCACTAAGTTGTTTGTTAACAAACTCGGTACCATTATCATTCGGATAATTACGGCGGTTTTGTTAAGTCGAACCTGCAATTGTTTGATGAGTTTGATGATGATATCGGGAGCTTCATCCTTTGTCCTTAAGAACTTGACCGGTGAATCTAGGTAATCATCAACCACAACTAACACATATTTCTTCCCAAAGATATCTTTGCACTCATTGGTCCACATAAATCCATATGAAGGGTATGAAGAACTTCAGAATTGAGTTTGTAGGTTTGGGTTTATGGGTATACTTTTGCTTTTTCCCAATTGGCATGTTGAACAAAGATGATCTTTTCATACTTTAGTCTAGGTAAACCTACAACTAAGTCCTTTACGGAGAGATCATTGATGGTGCGAAGTTCAAGTGATTGAGGCGCGATGCCATAACCATGACTTTGTTTTGAAGCCTTTGACAACAAGCAAATTGGAGAAGACTTCATCATATCATCGATAGAGATGGTGTAAAGATTTGAACCACGAGTTCCTCTTAGTTCCTTACCATCAAGTTCTCTTACAAAACACGTATGTTTTCGAAGGCTACTTCTAGATCGAGAATCACGAAATTGACCAGCAGAGAGCAGTTATGACCAAGACCTTCCACATAGTATACTCTAGAGATAACACTATCACCAACAACATAATCACCATAACCCATAATTGCAACGAAATGATCATTCCGAATCTAAGCGTCGATGAATTTGCTCACGAAGTTCATGAGCCATGACCGGTCATGGTCATATACTTGGAGCGACTGAGTCCGGTACCACGTAACGATTTGAGCGATCTGCGGTTGAACACGACAAGAATGGATAAGCGGATAATTGGGATCCCATGCAAGAATGGGTTCCATTTGGTTAGTAACAATGGTTGGAACACCCGCATCGAAATAGAAGCATTCATATCGAGAAATTAAGGCACCGGAATCATTATGAATAGATGCGATACTAGTGTACAGATTAGCCCTATTCAAAGTGTGCTCACTTCTTGGGAATATTTCTACCGGTAGGCATCCATTTTCTAGTGGGCATTGTCTCGATTAGTCTTATGACCAATGGTATCCAATGATAGCCTATCTTACTAAATGTTCTTCCCGGGTTTCACTATTTTCTAACTTTCTTCGTTTTTGCCTTTTAGCCTTCTTAGCATGATTTTTAGCATTAACAATATTAATCGAAAATTAACATCATTAGGCAAAACATTAACACCACATTCATGATTAGAAACATAATTCAAGCGGACATCAATACAAGGTTTGCAAATAGTATCGAATTGAATTAATTACGATGCGCCTATGGCTAATACTAGAATCAACATGATTCGTTTTATTAAACTCAAACTTAAAGTTCCTAGGTTGGTCTTCTACTCTCTTCCAATGCACATTCTTAGCTTGCGGTCGTGTCCTTCCTTGTATTGTTTTGAGACTTTGACCTGCTTGCTTTAATGTCACCGATTACTCTGTAGAGGAATGGGAACATTAGTTTTTCTACTCTTTGCATCTCATGTTTAGATGTTACGGGATCTGAATTACATGCAGCACACCAAGGTTCACTTTCATAACACTAAGTCTTTGGGATTTGTACTCCTAGAAGGCACACTAGAGTTCTCTTTCTTAGCATTGATGGATCCGAATCTGAACTACTTAAAGGCACACTAAGGTTCACATTAAAAACATTTGGCATCGAATGAATATCATACTTGGCACTAGGCATCGAACATGGAATCAAAGGATTAACTCTCTCACCTAAGGTCTTTGGACATATTGTGATTAAGCATTCTAGAATTTCTTGAGATCGTTTGGCATATAAGCATGCATGCCCAATTGCATTGTCAAGTGGTTTCTCTAATTTATCCTCTTCAACAATCTCACGGAGACATTCTAGAAACATCTTTAAGATGTGAGAAATATGTTTGAATAGCAAGTTTGTTATTCCTAAGATGAGGAGGAACATATTTCACGAGACAAAGCATATTTATTACGAGACATGTACCTTTGATACACCATTCTCCCCATTGGTCATTGGCATCTTCCCTTTTACACGACTCTTTAGATTCTCAATTTCTTTTGTAACGAGGCTACCGTTTAGTTATTTTTTTTACGATTGACCTTTAGAATCAAATAACTCATTGAAATGACGTTTAACCTTTTTATTTTCTTCTAGAAAACTTTCATTTTCCTTTTGTAATGCATTTACTAAGTTTTGAAGATGAAGCGTTTGAGAATTCTCGAGAATCTAGAGGAGGAGGCATTTGGGGCCTGTCATATTGTTCGTTTGACCGCTTTAATTGAGAGATTTGTGCTTTCAACTTTCGATCGTGTTGCAATGAGCTTGAATCATTTCATCACGTTGTTAATTTGAAAAAGCGCATCAAACTACGGAGCATCGAGGATGTCTTGATATTTGAAGTTTTGACATTTTCTTTAAGATGTTGATATTTTAGTTGTAAATTAAAATGCTCAACTTCTATATTAGAAAAATGTTTAACCAAATTGTCAGAATTAGTTTTTTCAAGCTCAATGACACGATCATGGGAGACTTTCAGGGCAATAGATAGTTCATGAAATTGGGAAGCATTAATAGAACAATTTGTAGCAGTGAAAAACATATCTTGAGCAACACATTCATTAATAAGAGTCTCATTTAATGTATACAAGTTCTTTCTCTCAATCTCATTATATTTTAGTGCTCGCTCATAGTCACTAACCTCAACTATCATTGCATCAAACTCCTTTTCCATTTCTTTAATGTCTAAGTTCATTCCCTTTTTAAGACTTTCAAAATGATCTTTTAGCAGTTTAAAGAAAGGCATGACTTCGATTAAATAACATTCTTTCGTTTGATCAAAACCCTTTCTCCTTGATTATACATTGGGTGTGATCCTTTTCTTGCAAGTTTTCTCAAAATCAACAAATAGTTGAAAGATAACATATTGACTAATTAAGGTCTTGCTTTTAGTGGCAATTGTTCTAGGAACAAGATGCATTGGTGTATTAGGAGGATACACGATCGCTCAAGGCATTTTCCAAAGGGAGGGTTTGTTTCAACAATATTTTCACTTTACCTTATCTAAATCCATTTTCCGAAAACTTGTTCGGAGTCAACAATGTCTCGAGGCTTAAACATATTCAAGGAAATCAGTTTCCTTCTTGTAATCATGGGGTGTGATCTTTATTTTCTTCTCTTTACATTTAGGATCATCTAATTTCTTGTTCATCTTTTCCTAGTGACTTACGTCGATTTCTTATCTTCCTCGATTGCACTCAACGCACCTAGGTTTCTGTCTAGGTTTAAGGATTTCATTGCCATCATAAAGAACCTTATGAGCATTTCTAGCCTTTTAATGACCTCTGGTTTGGTTCCTCAACAAGGGAATGCTATGCTTATCGCTTAAGACTACTATGCTTAGTGATTAAGTGAGCGATCTGAATGGTATTTCCTTGTGCGTACAACTTATTTTCAAGCTTGTTTTTCAAGGTTTTAGATTAGAAAAATCATTCAAAGTTTTGATTCCTTAGCACCGAATGCTTGCTTAAGCATTTTAACATTTTCTTGAAGTTCTTGTTTTGCTTAGCGCTTTGAAAGCTTTTCTTGTAAGGAGTTTAACTCTTGTTTTAATACTTCTTCTAAACCTACTTTTCTAATAGTTATGCGCATTTGGTCATCCATTTCCCGCTCACGGGTGGTCACTCAAATTTTGCACGTTGTTCATAGATAGCTACGTTCTTTATAGGCATTCGATTCGTGATAACGAGAATCATCGGGGCACTGCGGTGTATTCATAAAAACATAGTCATTGTTATTGCGGAAGATGCATCACTTGGTACAACTTCACTTTCACTTTGTTTCACATATTGATCATAT
This sequence comes from Chrysanthemum lavandulifolium, assembly GCA_022545495.1. Classification (NCBI taxonomy): domain Eukaryota; kingdom Viridiplantae; phylum Streptophyta; class Magnoliopsida; order Asterales; family Asteraceae; genus Chrysanthemum; species Chrysanthemum lavandulifolium. The sequence goes on from CM040246.1 coordinate 62,382,034, forward strand.
GGGACAACATTGATATTACCCATATTTTCAATATTTGATTCACTAGTTTCGAGTTGATTGTAGTTTGTCATGCATCTTTGCACATCAAGATCATCGTATAGTTTTAATACCTCGAGATGAGTTTGTCTTTGGATGGGCCACTTGTGGTGAAGATGAGACCTTGGGAGAAACCATTGGAGAAATGCTAGCCATGAAAATTGTGTGCGGTTGGTCCATCATCCACATCAGTCGTGTGCATCACAATCGGTGACTTGAAAGGCATTCGATGATTGTGACCTATCTCACGAATTGGGCGCTCATCCACATCGCATCATAGGTCTTGGCATTGCCTCGTGAAACAACAACTCTTCTTCATCCAAAGCGGTACCATTATCCCGAGCTTGTACAAGCGACATCTTATCTCTGAAATCAAGATTACATGGATGTTTTGGAGATGTGCGGTTCCTTGCAATGTGTCCTCACCTCCACGGTTATAGCATTTGATCGGCTTAGCTTGACCTTGATTACCATTCCTTCCTCGATTCGATTACCAACATAACCTCTGACTCCACCTCTTCCACGATCATATTGTCTTTCCCGAACTAGTTGCACAACAATCCTCCCATCTCGACAAGTAGCTTGATTGTGTGGGTTAGAGGCATTACGAGGTTGTTGTTGGTTTGTGGGAGAGAATTCATGTTGTGACTTATCATGAGAGCCGGTTGATTGATGAAGTTTTCCATGCCCGCATCAACATCGACTTGTTTGAACATTGGATCGGAATAAGTTTATGATTACCATTACCCATAGGTACAACTTGAGAAGCTTTGGTGGTAATCCCAACTTTTGAGTAAAGGCAATTGAATCATTTGTTGAACTTGCTTCTCCACGAGCTTTGAGCCCATCTAGAATCCTCTTTTCAAACATGGCATGCTCTCATTTTGAAGAAGGAAGGCATAGAGTTGCTCATAATTCAGTATTCTTCAATCCTTTAGTGAGCTTCACGAGTAACAAACTTGTGCCATTCGGGATTCATGTTGTTTACAAACTTTGAGTTCAATTTAATGTTAGGCATAGTCATTACGATGTTCCTCATGTCATTCACCGACTTATGAAATCTCACATAGTACTCATAAACACTTTCATCGGTTTCATCTTGAAGTGCTCAAATTCATCATACAATTGTGATTCTCGGTCTTCAGATTAGCTCGAACCGAGAAAGAAGCATCTTGACATTATCCCATATGCCTTTTGCCTCGGTGTTGTGATTGATAAGCTTGTAGATGTCCTTTGGTAGACCTTGCGAGATAATGTTGGAAGCTCGGATATCCATCGAATCTCTTTTCTCCTTATCGTCAAGCTCATCATACATCTTTGGTGCATCCATTCCATAAATCGAGTTCCATCTTGAAGATCAAGTACATCTCTAGTAGTCTCAACTCGGTAAGGTCCTTCATCAATGGATTTGAGAATGTTAACCCCATTTTCTTTTCCAAGACAATTACAACTGATTCGTTGAGCCCAAGAGTCATAGTCGGTTCTGTCAAGCATGGGTGGAGAGCATCCGAGCCACCGCTTGAACATCCTCGACAACGATGGAGATGATAGTAGGAAAGTTTGTAGACATGTTTCAAGCTCTCGGGATTTTACAATTCTTTGATTAAACCGGAAATTGATTCTTTCACGGGATTTTACTAAACCAAAAGAACAACCGTAAGAATGTATCACGAAGAAGTAACAAGCCTAAATGAATAAGTACTAACCACACAACTTGCTTACTTAACAACTCGCTTAAGTAATCAACTAAACTTAATAGCCAAGTCGCATCATCATCAACTCACAACACAACTAACTAAGCAATGAATCAAGTCGCTAAATAGCCAACTCGCTTTAGTATCGACTCGCAACACAATCAACTCGCTAAACACCAAGTCGCTTAAATTAATCGGCTAGCTTTACAACTCGCTAAATAGCTAAGTCGCTTTAGATCTCAAGTCGCTTAAAGAAACAACTCAAGCTTAGAACTTAAGTCGCATAAATATCAACTCGCTAAACAATTTAAGTCGATGTACCAACTTGCATCAAATAACAAAGCAACTCGCTTTGAAGAAAAACAAGTCCGAGACTCAACTCGCTTAGTCCTTCTTTCACAAATAACCACTTTATCAATCCAAAACAACCAAACCACAATGATTTAAGCCTTCCAATTCAAAACATAAACACATATGATGATCCTAAACACAAAAGTACAAGCAAAATTCAAACTTTAACACTAGAATTTGTCCAAATGAATCAAACTCTCCTAAACCCTTAATACCCCAAAAACCTTATGAAATCCACCAAAACAAAGAGCATGAAAGATGAGTGATCAAACCATGGCTCTTGATACCAATTATTAGATATTGGATTTCACAAATGCTCTAAACCATGATCAAAGTAGGCGTATAAGTATGTTAGAGAGAGAAATTTCTAGTGAGAGAAAGGAAGAGAGTTGGGAACTATAGTGAGAGAAAGAAAATATTATTATGAGCTCAACTCTACCTTGGAAGGTAGAGAGTATTTATAGTCTTACAATAAAACGCCACACAACGGGTCGTGGATCGAGGCATACTGGGTAAAGACTGTCTGTCCTCCACTGTGTTACATAACTAAATACTACTTAACATAAAAGAACTACGACTACGAGCTTTCTAACGATTATATATACTTGAGGTGACCGACTTTTAATACACCTGAATTTCTAATTCCTAATGACTTATTTGTGTTTTAGTTTTATAAGTCAAAAATACAATTTACGCTAAATTATGTAATTAAATAAGTCTCGACACTTATCAAATATTTTGTGTTAACCAACTTTAGTAGTCATGTTACAAAATAATCGCTCTTTATTATCGTATTTAAAATAATAATATTTTATAATTTATAAAAGTTATAAAAAGTTCCGTCTTTTTCTCGTTATAAAATAATATTTACTTTTTATTTATAAAAGTCTATTTAAATTTTTTTGTCTTTATATCATTATTTTTAGAAAATAGGTCTCAAGTAGTATATATATATATATATGTTGTAAAATCCTAATAAAAATTGGGCATTACCTGCTCGCTTATACTTACTTTACCAAACCTCATATTTTTCCTGAAAACGACTAAATACGTATTAAACAACGCCTTTTACTAATTTTACCAATCTCCTTTCTAATGGTTCAAAAACTACTTCAAAGTTTATATAAATACGCTTAGTATATTTTACCATGGTAAAACCCTTTACCAAAAAAAACTTTTAGTTAAGTGCGCTTTATTTATTTATTATTTTTAAGTATAGTTTTCATCGAAACTTAAAACGCATTATCTTTTTTGTTATAAGTACGTTTTGAGTGGTTCAAGCGGCCACGCTTAGCTTATAGTGTCTAGTTTCTATATTTTTATCTTATTTTTGAAATATTTAAGTCCATTTTCTTGTATTTTCCGCTTCGGGACATCAAGGTTGTTGGATCATCCCAAATAGATCTCACGAGCCCTTAAGAAACAGATTAGTGAACCCCGTAATCACAAGCAAACTATAGAGAACCTCAGACAAACTTATGTCCATGCGAATACTGAACACAAGAGTTAAAGAAGACAATAATACTAAACACTTGATCCTCTATGGATCTATATTAAATTGCTAAGAATATGTTATTCAAAAGCGTTACATCAACCCTAGCCAGGTTTCTTTTATACTATAAGAAAGCCTAATTTCGAAATTACAAACACGTAAAAGATATGCATTATCTCTTCCTAAAATAACTCATGCATATCCTAACTAATTACTAATAATACGGATACTACTATCCGTAGAAACAAACCTATCGCTAAAGAATCGCACTATCAAGAGAAACTATTCTATCAAGAGAAACAAAATAAACTATCGCCAGGAACCATATCATACAATAATTCCTAACAATCCTCCCTAAACTTGAATTTGACCGAGTTAACTTGAGTTTCCGGATAGATGTTTGTGCAAGCACGAGGATTGAGTCTTGTAGCAATCAAGCAATGAAAGTAACCAACAGAATTCCTAGAACCACCGAAACCAAAGAATGAAGTCCATGAATCCATCAACAGCTCCTATGTTAGCAAAGATCGTAATCCAAAGAAAGAATAAAGAATCCGAGTAGATTTGATAAGCCTTTACCAAGTAGCTACTCACTCTTGGGCTAGTTGATTCTTTAGTGGAATCATGACATCACCCTGGTGAACCAATAACCAGTCCAACACTTAGAACGTGAATCAATGGTGTGTTGGAAAACCCTAATGATATTTGGCAAACCATCACAGCCATCAACGGATTTGAGTTGTCTTTACCTGAAGCCGTTAACTCAAGACTAGCCATGGTATTCCACTGCCTTTACCACAAGCCATGAACTTGTGGGCTAGCCAACTTTTCATCTATGAGGACATGGTGAGTTGAGCACCATACAATTTATTGGCAAATTTTCAACCATCTAACGGATTTGATATCTATTTACCGAGCCATTTGCTCATGGAGTAGCCAATGTTTGGTGTGTGAGACCAGGTACATTGATAACCTTCCGATTTTAGTAAATCAAAGAACTATCAACGGATTTGAGGACTCCCACCACAGTCGCACTTCTGGTGGTGAGTTAACTCTTTGTCACTTAAGACATGGTGAGTTAAGAACCAGGAGGACAATACAAAACGATAACATGATCCTCAAATAGAAAAGTCACATAAGAATAATATATACAAGTCTTTTTTTTTTAAACTAAAGAAAAGAAATAATTTACAACAATAATACAAGATACCATTCTCAAGATGAAAGCAAAGAAAGATTGGCAAAGACTAATTTTGTCCTTAATAAGCTTGACCAATTTTTTCGACATGCAAAGATATCATTGCCAACAGGTTCAGCAGACAACACCAGCTTGTGTTTTAACATTTGAGTCATAACCTGCACAGACAAAGGATACTGCAAATCCAAGAACATATATACATAGTGACCACATACAGTCTGCAATACATGCACATGTGCCAAAGGATAAACTCCCAATGCCATACTCTCCAAGTATCCTGACTTTCCCAAACCTGAAATTCTTTTCCATCCTGATAGATAGAGTCAAACAACACATGTAGATCACCCAAAGAAGAAGAGACCAAAGACTAGATGCGGGATGAGTCTCAAAATAGTTAGAAACCAATCCATACAACTTTATGAGATCCGTCTATCCACTAGATGAAGTATTTCACCTTTAAATGTAAAATGTTTGAATGACCCATCTCCTATAGATTGTATTCACCATACCACCCATATACTCTGTAAGTTCCCATCTATCTAAAAGGGACCACACAACTGGTTCCTCATCAGAATCATCAGGATTAGCAACCGTGATGAAGGAACTTTCAGAGGCATTCAGATCAAATACCCTAGACCTCCTCTTCTTAGCTAGACTCTTTTTTCTTCCACCAGGTGTGGACGAAGGAGAAGAAATACTAGATCTTGGAGCATCTGGGGTAGGGATCACAGGGGTAGCATCTGGGGAATGAGCACCTGCCTTAGTATCAAGAAAATAGACTTTCATCGCTGGAAAGATCGTAAGGAACATCTTTCCACAAGAGGGAACCGCATCGCTCCACTGGTAAACAAATGTTGCAACTCCAGCAGAAACAGGATCACGAACAGCAGAAGGATCCCTTGATGAATCTTCAGAAGGAATACTCTGAGGTTCTTCAGTATGTGTAGATGTTTCTGCTGGTGTCTCCAAAGGTCTGGGAACTGGTGTAGGAACTAGGATCTCCTCATTCAGCACTGTGGAATCCTTAGGAGTCTCCTTAGGATGAACAGAAATATCTTCAGTTGTGAGTAGAATAGCATCAGAAGCATCAGTATATTTCAACTTCTTAGTTTCAGGCCCTTCCAAGGTAGAATGATGTCTCTTCAACCTTCTATATGGATTGATGCCATCCCAATTCAACTGATTAAGAATCCTCTCATATACACTCTTTAATTGCTCATCCTTTAGAGTCTTTACATATGTCATAGTCCAACCAGTATTGTAGATTTCAGAACTCATGTTCCTTACAAACTCCCTCATGTGTTGCCTTTGTTCAGCCTGAGTAGGAGACTTATCTCTCTTAGCCTTAGCCTTTCTTTCTACATCTGCTTTCTTCCTCTGATTAGCAAGGGCAATCATGTTAGCATCAAAGTTGTCAGAATCAAATGCATCCCCCAAGATGGATTGAGCAAGTGATATATTTGTTGTGACTTCACCCACAATCTGTTGCCAAGTAGCATCAGTGAAATGTAGAGAGGCCTCATCGCTTCTTTCTCTCTCGTGGTGTTATATCTCTGTGAGTCTGACTTTGAAACTTGTTGCTTGAACCTTTTCACCACCTCCCTCGCCACCCTTTTCAATTTCATGGAGTCTAAACAACCTTTCATGTTCAGCTTTGAATGCAACATGATCCATTTCATTTTCAACCATAGGAGCCTTTCACTTATCCACAGGTGGAATAGATACTGGTACATCATCAACAGGATCTTTGGGATTAGAAGAAACAAAACTAGTATCTCAGCAGCATTGGAAGGAGTTTTAGCAGAAGGAGACTTATCCTCAGCAATGGTGTTAGGAGGATTAGACACTTTGTCAAAGTAAATGCTGACCTTCTCGTGAGTAATGATCTTGTCACAAGGATTCATAGGACTATCGCTAACAACAAGCACTTAAATCTTTCAAATGCTGATAATCCAAAAGAGTGCTTGGTTCTTGTCCTGTGAGTCCTTCTTCTTGTAAAGACCTTGAACTCGAGGAACAACAGGCTCGCATATTACGATCTTTCTTGGTTGCAGTGTCATCCAAAGAAATGTAGCCAAGACATGTAATGCTTCTAAATCAATTTCCTCCTCATCCTCGACTCGTAAACAACAACCTTACTCCTTCTCTCTTATTCAGCCTATTTTCCAACTCTTGTACACTTCCAACCATTTTCACAATAGCTCCACCAAGGGATTTCTTAGTCTCCTGAAGCTCATTCCTTGTCTTTTTTAACTGAGCCTCCAAGTCATCAACCTTCTGAGTATACCTGTCAAGTAGTCTAGACATTTTCATTAGAATATCAGGATCCTCAGCTCCACAAACAGGATTTCCTGACGTGTTAGGAGCTTCATTGGACCTGGGAGGAGACAATTAAAAAATCACCACCAAAATTGGTGTCATCCTCAAAAGTATGACTAGTGGACTTAAAGATTGGTTAAATGGTTGGTCAAGATTGACCTTAGTCTCAACAGAGTTTGTTCTCCGTGATTCGTAGGCAATGACAGTTCCTCAGTGAGCAACAACTATAGGAGATGGTGCGTTATAGTGTAGGAGATGGGGTTGTCATTATCAATGGCAATCGATGCAGATGCATCGTGAGCAATGGAGGCCCTAATATCAATCGCAATCGATGCAGAGGCACCAAGAAGATTGGGAATGGATGACATAGTGTCACCAGCAGCCTCAACATTAGATGGCTCATTGCCACCAGCAGCTTCAGCTGCACCAACACCTTCATTGCCAGAGGGCAACATAGAAGGTAAAAGGGGTCTATGTTCTCCAGCAAAATTGGTTCTCATGGTAGCAAACAATTTAGCAGTCAATTTTCCAATTACTCTAGGGGATTGATCTGAGGTTTCAATGCCTAAAATTATTTGAAGAAATCTGGGATACATTAAGAATTTATGTTTGGTATCCTTTATGTTTTTAAGCATTTCCTCAAAGATATATTTTGAAAAATTATAATCTCTCCCCTGAGCCAAACAAATTATAGTTGTAGCAATTGAGCTAGAGAACTGATCCCAACCCCCAGACTTGGGACTTAAACACTGAAGGAGGGTATGAACAAGAAATATCCATTTAGGGCAAAAAAAATTTATACCATATGAACTTCCCATCGATGATATACCCTAAGTCGCCAAACCAATGATAATTTCTTCTATTATTGTCAAAGACACCTCCTTCATCATTTAATTTTAATCGAGTCCTTATGAGAGACTCAAGAATGACATACCCTCGTCCATCTATAGTGGCCACAATCTCCTTGGGTCGACCCTCAAGAGATCGCTCATGAGCTGTGGCCCAAAATTGCTTGACTAAAGAGTCATAAACAATAGACGGACAAAAGGTTGGTGTATACATGAGTTTGAAACGCAGTAAGTACTCAATCATAGGATCATATAAATCACTTCCTTTGGCTTTTTCCAAGAATACAACTTTATTGTTATTTCCTTTGAAAGCCAGTGACGCCATTGAATGATCCGAGAAGGTTGAAGATGGGTTTTGTTTCAAAATGAGAGGGAATTGAGCAATTAGGTCGTGGGATAACAATAATTGGTTATTTAAGTAAGATACTTAAAATAACCTTTAAAATCGGCAAAACACTCGCAATGAATCTTTGACCAATTTTGACTTTAATTAAATCCCATATTTAATTCCCAATTATACAAAACCAAGAAGAATCGAAGTCAATTCACAGAAACCATTTAGTCAACCAAACAGGAACAATAAAAGTTTGACCATCGTTATCAATCCGATTCTACCAGCAGTAAACCATCCCCATCACCGTAAACACCCATGAAACCGTAAGAGGAATGAAGAAAAGTCAAACCCCGATGTACTTAATCAGCATTAAAAGTCCTCATAGCCTTAACCCTTATTAATTCAAATACCAACCAAGTCATTACTTCCATAAATTCTAACAACCAAAGATTGCACCTTGACTTTGACTATATAAACAACCCCTTGCCTCATAAATCACATACACATCAAATAACCCTAACATACCAATCAATCACCAAACTAACCACCATGAATAACTCTCACAACCATCCGATTGAGATATCTTCAGACTCATCTGAGGAGTTGCCATCCAATGATGGATGGTTAAACTACTTTCCTCCCAACTACACCAACCTGAGGTTCATGTCAACAAACCCTCCACCATCACCAACACCTCTTGGAACATCTTCAGAGGATCCGCCACCCCACCTTCAAAGCATGGGTACAAGCCACCAGCTCGAGCTAAACTCCATGCCCAGCTTTGTCTCAAGATATTCATACATCGATGATGAGAATGGTGGATCATCCAGCCAAAGGAATGTAGCTCCTCTCATTGCTGTGCCACCTACTTCAGCCAGCTGGTGCCCATCAAGTTCAAAGCCAAGACCCTCTAACCCAACCCCTGATAAAAGAGGCCAAGTGGTTGGTCTTGCTGCTCCCAGAGTGTGGGACTATATCTCTAGGTGGGGGAAGCAGCATCAGAGGATGCCAGAGTGGGCAAAAGGAGGCCTGAGTAGGTGTCTTGGGGATGAAAGCTAGAGTCTGTAGGAGTCTTTTGTGAAGCTTTTTATGATGGAGTCTTGATGTAATCATCAGTAGGAATGATAAAATCTTGTAACCTTACACTGCATCTTAGAATGCAGTGTTATTATCTATGAATAAAAGACTTGTATGCTTTTAGTTTAATCTTGCTACTGATTGTGTGTTTGATACTTGATCTGCAAAATGGTTAGTAGTACATAGAATATACAAAGAATATACAAAAGTACACTATAAAATCCTCGCCTTAATCCAAAAACCTCCCCTTAGGCATAATCCTCCCCTTAAACACACCAATCAGGGGTTGATCATGCCAATATGTACAACCAAAACCAAAATCTAGGCCATCAAAAGCTTTAGTCAACAAATCAACCACATTATCATCAGAAGTGAAATTTAACCACTTGAATAAGATGTTTTTCATTAGATCTCGTATAAAATGGTGTCAATTTCTATGTGTTTAGTTCTCTCGATGAAAATGTGATTTTTAACAATCAAATTGTACTTTGGTTGTCTATAAAGATTTTAGTGTTCATAAAATTGAACCCATAATCCAATAACTGTATTTTGTATCCAAAGTACCTAACCACAACAACTAGCAAAGAACAACATACTCGCTCAAGAGAAGATGTAGCCACTATGGTCTCGCTTTCTTGCATTGCCAAGAGATTAATCTCCTTCCTTAAACCGACAACCTCCAAGAGTAGATTTTCGATCAAAATTGGCGCCAAGATAGTCACCGCCACTATAAGCTTCCAACTCAAAAGGAGATTCTCTAGGATACCAAAGACCCAACTTAGGTCGACCTTTCGAGATACTTAAGATCTTCTTGATCGCATTCAAATGGGAAGTCAAAGGAGTGACTGATGCCTCGAACAAGCACCGATCGCAAACATGATATCGAGCCGTGAAGTCACAAATATATTAAGGAACCAATCATAGATCCGTATGTATGTACATTAACATCAAGATCTCGGTTTCAAGATTTGACTTAGGCTTGGGGCTTCATAAGGAGAAGTTGTACCCTCACATTTTCCAAATCAAACTTCCCGAGGATGTCTTGCACATATTTCTCGACTGATGAAAATCCCATCTCGATCACTGCTAACTCCGAAGACCCAAGAAGAATGTAAGCTCACCCATAGCACTCATTTCAAACTCACTCTTCATCAGCTCCTCAAATTCCCTACACCAAATTTCTTTGGTGGAACCAAAGATAATGTCATCCATATAGACTTGGACAAGGATGATATCCCTGGAGTTCTTCTTGATAAAGAGGGTCTTATCAATAGCACCTCTCCTGTAACCATGCTTCAGCAGGAATGAGGAGAGCCTAGCATACCAAGCTCTGGTGCTCGATGAAGTCCATAGAGTGCTTTAACCACTTTGTAAACCATATCCGGATTATGAGGGTCCACAAAGCCTTTCAATGAGTCACATATACTTATTTTTCAATTTCACCATATAGGAAGGCACTTTTAACATCCATCTGATAAACCATGAAGCCCATGTAAGAGGAAAAAGCCAAGAAGAGTCTGATTGCTTCAGCTCTTGCTACAGGAGCAAAAACTTCATCATAATCAATGCCCTCTTCTTGCCTATGACCTTGAGCAACTAACCTAGACTTATTCCTCACCATAATCCCCCTTACATCTCTTTTACACTTCAGAATCCATTTTGTTCCTATTGCATACTTCATAGCAGGCAACTGAACAAGCTCCCAAACATTTTGATTCAAAAACTGTTGAATCTCTTCTTGCATAGCAGCCACCCAATCTTCATCTGATAAAGCCTGTGCAACACTGGTAGGTTCAACTTGAGAGAGGAAACAAGCAAATAGACAATGCTGATAGTCTATGTGATTGTTCCTATGTTGATGCCGAATGTAGCTAAGAAATGCGCCCAAATTTTGTCTTTTCACCTTACTTCTAGTTTGAACAGATGAAGTAGGATCACCAATAATCAGAGATTGTGGATGAACAGTGTTAACCATTTTTGTAACATTAGGACTAACATCAAATGAGGTGGACAAGTTATTAAGATTTGGGCCAAAGTCATCATCATATGAAGAAGAATTAAATATGCCTATTCTTGACAAATAATGAATGCCGTCCAATTCAGAGGTTGAATATTGGGAATTGGCCAGATCATATGGACCTGGAAATCTAGCAGGAGAATCATCTAAGCCTAGAGTATCAACAGATGGAGTACTTGAGGGAACCGCACGAACTGTATCACTAGCAATAGGAACAGGAACACTACCAATAGAATTAAGATCAAGAAGAATCACCCCAAGACCAAGAGAAACAACTTGATCGCAGATTCGACTAAAGAGTGTTGGATATTAAGCCACATACACATCAAACCATAACACAAGGTGGCATAAGAATGGAATTCTAGAGAGAAAGTTAGAGGTTTAGGAACTTAGTGAGAGAAAGTGAAAGATATTATTATGAGCTCCAACTCTACCTGAAAGGTAGAGTATTAGCGGATGAAAGCAATATAACAAATAGCGTGTAAAAGCGGAGGAAGCGTGTAAAGCAGATGAAAACTTATAAGCAGGATGAAAACTTATAAAAGCGGATGGCGTATAAGCGGATGAAAACAAAAAAGCGAACGGCGTGTAAGCGGACGAAAACATATAAGCAGATGAAAGCGTATAAAGCGGACCAAAAGCATGAAAATGTATAAAAATGGATGGCGTATAAAAGCAGAGATGAAAACATATAAAAGCGGATGAAAATAAAACATCTAAAGCGGATGAAAGCGTATAAAAGCGTGCAACGGATGGCAGTAAAAACCGAGACATATATATAAAAACAAGCGAAAATGTATAAAAGCGGACGAAAACATATAAAAGCGGACGAAATGAATGGCGATAAAGCGGATGCAACGTGAAAATGGGCCAGCAAAAAGCGTATAAAAGCGAGATATTGAATACTATTTTTCTTTGTTACGATAATTCATTATTATATTCCATGATGAAACAAAACAAGCGGAAAACCGAAAACCCGACCGACACGGAGACCCGTTTGACCGATACTTATCTAGATCATCCTTCAAGTATCTAGCATACCCATCTAATTATACCCATCAAGACCCAACGACCGACTAACCATTTTGCCACCTCTACTAGTAGAGTACCAATAAGTGTAACAGGATGACACTAACAACCAATATGTGTAAGTGTGAATTTGCGATTATAGCCGATTATTTACTTTACTTTTAATGTTTAGCTAAAAATTCTTTGGGTAAACTAGCTTGGACTATTAGGATAGCCCGATTTAAAATGAAACCTTTTGTTTGAAAAATATTAGTCAAAATTGAAGATGATGTTGTAAGTTTAGACAAATTTCATAAGTCAGTATAGTAGATGATTCAATAGTTCAGGGTACCCAAAAAAAGTTTGGCATCATAGTTTATAAAAACGTGCATTGAGATGCCTGTATGTGTGTATAAAAGATTTAAACAATAAATAAAAACAATGACAAAATTAAAAAAAAAGGCGCCAAAGAAAATAGTGAGTAACTAACAACTATAAAAGAATCTTATTAACAGAAAATACACACCAACACCAAAACACACCCATTAAGCATCTTCTCTCTTCTCTTTTACGCTATTCTTGAATTCAAAATAAACAACAATGGCGGATATTGAAATTCCTGCCAAATACAAATGCATACTTTGCGAAGAAAATTTCACATTAAAACAGGCAAGTGACAAGCATAACGCGAAATATCATGAGATGGTCAAGTACACATGCCCCAAATGCAACTATAAGATGACATCGAAACTATGGAAAACGCACATTCATGGTGGTGGTGCGCCATCAAGTAATGAGGATTCGTATCGTCGTGTCAACTTTTTGTTGACAATAACTCATATATGGTAATTTCTTGATTTCTTATTTAATGATGATGATGATGATGGTAGAATAAGGTGTGTTTAATTCATCAAATTTTAGATTGTGTTCATATTTTCTTGATGGTGAAATTACTTTTGGTTTCTTGATCTGTAGGGGTTCAAATTTGAATTCAAACTTAAATTTGGTTTGATAAGCAGCGTTCTTGATCGATTACATTTACATTCTTAATTTGAACTGAAAAGCGATTACATTTGTCATTAGGATTTGCTTGATTTGATCTTGATCAGTAAAATGTGTTGTTGATGATCGAGTATTATTGTTGAATATGAAGAGATACATGTGTTAATCTTTGTTTCTTTTTAGTTAAAAGCTTGAGTTGTTGTTGGTTTGGAAGATAATAGATGTTATTATACTTTTTATACCACCAACTGCAAGAATTGTTATCCGTTTTCTCGTTTGTTTTGAGGCTTAGGTTGGTTATTTGGGGATCTGCTTACAAAAAAAGCGCTGATTTTCTGTTTAATAACCAATTAATTTGATCTTCCTTATGTAGTAGTGGTGAGGAGAACAACAAGCAGTTATCGGTGGGTGCAAACTTAGCTTTTCATACGGCGCTTTTAGTTTATACAAATCTAGATGAAGTATGGTGATATCAATAATGTCCTGCATACATGTCATAAGGTTAGTGGTAGTACAAGTGACTTTATTTTCCTTTCAGGAAAGGTGAAAGCTTATTAAGCTCTTTCAGAACCACTTTTCAACTCAGTTACTGGAATCATTTCCGACCCATTATAATTTATGGCATTTGTGGCTTCTTGTTAACAACATGTGTCCCATGTGCTCCAAACTTTTCATTCATATGTAGAATATAGTGCTATACTTAGTCCTTGACATCTTGCCGCGTTTATGATTATTTATCCTTATTGTATAAAAAAACAAGCGAAGCCTGCAGAGTGCAGACATTTTTTATGCTGTTATTATTACTTCTAATGTCGGTTTATCTACTGTTCCGGAAATGGAAGTCAACATCTCTGTCGACAACTAGTTGTGGAACAATGGATCAGAGTGGATGCTTAGGACATTGGGGTTACCGTTTGGCGTATAGTGGCTGTCAGCAATTTGTATAATCTGTAGTTAGGTGTCTAGTAATTTCTTTTGCTTTGCATAGTATACTTTTCGATTGGTAAGACAGATGAAGGTGATGTTTGAGACATGTACCTGTAGAATAGATTCTTGAAAGATTACGTTTTAGATAGAAACTTCATGGATTGATTCATTTGCAGGATTATTTCTTTGGTTGTCAAAATATATAATACGAGATGTAAAAGGTGGTTGGCATACATAAGTTGGTCTTACTTTTAAGTTCTAGAGCTAAACTAGAACCAGCCGGTGCATAGTTCTGTCCTTGGTTACAACATAGAAGAAAACCGATCCACAGAATTTGCTTGTCAATTCTTTCTCATCAATATTACCATTTTTACCAACTTTAGGTAAAACTTGGTGGTTGGCATATGTTATCAGATAAATCGATGTAAAAGTCAACATGAATCAGTTTGAGTTCATAGTTAGCTCTCATTTTCCATTTTTTTCGTATCATTACCTTGGTTACCAATTTTATTACAAACTTATTGTTGGAATTTTAATACCATGACAATCATAATTAAACACAATAAGCGTCAGTACACATGCGGGCGTGAGACATATAATGAATAATTAATTAACTAAAACATAAAATTATGCGTGCGCTTGATTCTAGCTAAACAATAATCAATTCAAGCTAGCAATGAGATGAACCTAATTAGGTTTATAAGGATTATAAAATTGCCCTTACCAATTTTGCAATTCAATCCAAATACTAACTATAGTGCGTTAGTACCGCGTTCTTTATCACGCGTCTTAACAAATTAAAGTAAATGCTAGTTTAGGAACACAAAACAATTTGTTTAAAAAAAACAAAGTGATCGACCCAACAAAGGGTTTTTAATCGATGGTTTAACTAAGAATAATAACACAAGTTTACGTTTAGGTTGTGTGTACAAGAGATGAGAAACAATAACCCTAGCCTTATTTATACTTGTAGAAACTTAGATGTAGAATATCACTATCTAGTAAGGAAATGTTCATGACTATTCTTAAAACATAAGTGTCTACAAATTGGAAAGTAATTATCTTAAGACATTCTAGACATAATGTAGATTACTACCAAGATGACAAAGCTTATGGCTCCAACGAATTAGAGATCATTACAATAATTCCTTACTCGATTAATAAGAATACAATGCTCCCACCGGATTTGACAACATTGTAAGTGTTTCATTAACTAGTGAAAGAAAATAATGTGTTATTTACATTCCTACACCTTTGAGAAAGTCCATACATAACAATTACTTATGCACTAAAATAGTGTATTCTACTATGTAGATGATGAACTATCCATCAATGCCATTAACTTGAAAAATTAGGCATGAAATTTCTTCCTTAATAGGTCTACCATTCCAAAAATTGTATGTAGTATCTTTAAATGGTCAAAACAAAACAACTAGATAAAATATATTAGTTAGCCTTTAACCAACTTTTTCGGTAATCAGTCTAGCTTCTAATATTATAACTCAGAAAATGTGCAATTTTTTTAACTATTAAAGTTTGCTTATGAGTTATGTATTTAGAATTTAGAAAATTCTAATTTTTCTATCATATCTTTCTCATTCATGAAAAAGAATAGGATTGCATCTCACTCTTTTCTCATGAAAAGAGGATTAGGTTTATTCTTATAATAAAGTTGACTCCACCCAAAAACCCTTACAGGTGTAGATCAATTTACCAATAAAAGAATAACCCACGTTTACGGTTTTAATGTTGCATTAATACATTTAAAGAATTAGCAAAATTCAATTTTAGTATTTTCGATAATACAACTTTTCAAGAAAATAAAATACCCAAGGTAATATTCATATAACCATAGAATTTTCTCGAAAATAGTTCAATTACATTAGTTGATCTCCTAGTAACGTAAGTATAAAATAAGGTAATTTGTCGAACAATTATTAGAAAACATTTTCCAATTCCTATATCATTATGGGATTTACATTGCTAAACAATATTGCAATGTAAACATGTTATATCCCATCTTGTTCCATTGGTCCAAGTTCATACACCTCAGTTTAAGTCAGTCTAATTTAAGAAGCTGCAAATGTGTCCGATTGAGGTCTCACAACATGAAGATTTACCTTTCCATTACAATCTAGCCAAGTTCTCATGGCGTAAATTGCAACTTCAAGTGTTCCTTTAATTAGATGGTATTAACTTAATTTTAAGGGTACTAATTTTGATGTGTATAATCAAAATATTATGCGAAGAAGCATGCACTAACCGTATCAATAGTTTCAATAAAACCTTTTTAGTAACAATTCACTAGATTAAATTAAAGTTGTGATTGAGGTATTAGATTCACCAATCAAAGAATTTACCTTTAATTATCGTCCATTATATCATACTTTTGCATAAGTCCAAAGACTTAGTTTTGGATAATTCTGCAAAGTGGCGCATGGAATTAAAGCTAATTCACTTAAGATGATTTTGTACATTAAATAGTGGTACTTGGTAGCTTCATTATGACGCACAAAGAAGCGGAGAAGCCTTGATTAAAACCCTTCTTCTTCGGTCACAATTTAATGTGTTCCTCCTTATATCTCTTATAGTTTGTCAAAATTTGATGAACTGTTCTTACTATTGGTACAAAACTCATCACTCAATTAAACTCTTGAAAATTTAACTCTTCAAAACCAAATCTTATTGCACCATTATTTAGTCGTATTATTTTCTATTAAAAATTACCATTTTTGTTTATAAACATGTCTAATAAAATAAACAAAAACAAGTAATAAAAATAAAAATAAAACAACTAAATAAACATACGATACATAACAATTATTATGTGAAAACAAATAGCCACATGCAATTTATTCGATAAAACATATTAATAATCAATTCTAGGTTAATTTATGCATATATCAACTAGGGCTTTCCGCATGCAAAGGAAGTGAGCCACATCATCGATGAATCGATTAAGTAGCCATAGTCAAACATATACCATATTGCACATAATTGATTCATTAATATTATTGAGGTTTTCCGATTCAAAATTATCA
>CM040246.1:62399477-62418708 GCA_022545495.1 Chrysanthemum lavandulifolium
GATCGGTATAATTCGAAAAATTTCCTTGACGGGGTTTCGCATGTTTGTTCTACCCGTTCTTAAACCGGAACGTCTCAAAGAAGACAACACGGAGTGAGTGAACCAGGTAATTAAGATTCACCGATTGATAAAATAGATTTGAAAAACAATCGTGTATCGCTCAATAGAAATTGTTTTTGCAATGCAACGAAGGTTTTAATGAAAATCAATTATCAATCATAAACACATTTTATTTTGAAATATTTGTACCAAGTCGATGTGCTAAAGAAAAGAGTTTTTAAGCACAACGACCGGTTTTCAAAGGTATCCGTCAATCCATAACACGAACCAGATTGATTAAAAGATTGAATCTCCCGTTGTTTCATTCGGTTGTCACATGGTTGATCTATTGATTAGATCTCATGCCACCCACGGGAGCTTGTTTGATGTTGGCTCCGTAGGCTTTCCATCTTCATTGTGAGTATGTTGGCATACTACTCGGATGTTCGGCAATACCATAAGGATAATTGATGAGTGTCTAAATACTCATCATTTTTGTCATCTAGATCGCAAAACATCCAAAACACTCGTAAATACATCAAATGATGAAAATATCACAAATAAGTGTTTTATGTGTTTTAAATGCAAAACATCAAAATCGGTGAAAAACGTATCAAGTTTGCATAATTGGCGGTTTAGTCCCCAAGTTTCAAAAGTTGTCAAAACAGTCCTGTAAATCAAAATAAAGAAAAATGTCATTTAAGGTCCATGGGATTCAAAAGTTGTCAAAACAAACCCTTGAAATGTAAAATTGCAAAATTACAACTTTGGTCCCTCAAGTTTGAAAAATGTCAAAATAGTCCTTGGATATTTAAAAATGGAAAATAATCATCTATGGTCCTTGTACTATTCAAGTTTGGCAGGAATGGTCCTTATTATAACTTTGGAAAATGGACAGGTTTGGTCCCTTAACTTTGGCAGAATTGCAAAGTTAGTCCTTGATATTAAATAAACCAAACTGACCCCCTTTTGTGTATTTAGAACCCAGCCAAACCAAAAGACCCCTGCCATTTATCCTGTGACCCCTCAATTATGAACCCCCTTCATATTAATATCTGGTCAAATAAAGTCAAAACGCGCCTAAACCATGGTTACTGTGCATCCCCTTCCTCACGCCTGTAAATCCAAAACTAGGGTGGTTTTTACCACCTGTTACCTCCACCTCACCTCACTACCCACTCTCTCCAGCTCATCCCCCCTCCTCTCATTAGCCTACCTTGCAATAAATGCTTCCCCACCATTAGCAGTTTACTGTTACCCTCACATCCCCTGTTTTTGCTTTCCAAATCACCCCTAAACCCATACCTACTATCTAAACTGTCCCCTCCACCTCCACAACACACCAAAGTTCTTTAATTACTCTCAAACATCTCAAGCAACCATGTACACTTTTGGCGCCAAAAGTCATTTAAACGGATAAGATGAGTTTGACTCATTCAATGGTGAGATTTGAAGTGGAAAGATTCAGAGATATGAGCGAGTCTCAAAGTCTATAAAGATGCAAGGAAGAAGCAATGTGAAGCTCTATCTAGTATTTTTAAATTAGCTTATGTCGTTTTTATAATTTAAGTCTTCCATTGTATTTCAAAGCTTTCAAATACTTTGTAAAGTTATTTCAAAGGTATTAAGAACTTAATATCGGCTTTAATTTCGGTTTGTGTTTATGAATTCGGTTTATGCAAAATTTTGTTAAAAATCTCATATAAGCTTAAAGTCGATTGTAGTGGATTATAAGGACTCATAAGCTCACTTAAGCTCTTATAAAGCTTTTCTAAGCTTTTAGTAACTCTAAAACTTTGTTTAGTATCAAAACAGAAAATTCACAAAATACCAAGAAAATAGTGAGAAAATAAAAAATCAATGGAGAATGATCAAGAAAGCTGAAGCAGGTTAGTTATTGGATGATAATGGTTTAGAAGCTTAGTGGTAAGCTGTCACAATTCTCAAATTCCGGTCATTTCTTAAATTAAATATGCATCATATTAGTTCATTCATGGCATTTCATTTCACATTTAACGCGTAATTTTTATATTTAATAAACGTTATCGCGTGAGTTATTATTTTAAATATTTAATCCGTTACTTTCAAAAATGATCCCGATATATTTTTAAACTTACATTTAGTTTATAAAAACTATATTTTGACTTTACCTAGTGTTTTAAATTTATTTGGTATATAAATCGTTAAATTTTCATTATTACGACGTTTTTCTTAAAAACTATACGATAATTATTTTATCACTCAAATTTTACAAGGAATGTATTTTTACAATTTTTATTACCTCATTACACTCTACTTTGATCTATTAAAAATGACTTTCACCTAAAATTTCCTTAAATGCACTAAAGTATATTAAATCTTACAAGTTATCTTCACTTATACATTATACTTACATTTTTATTTATACACATGATTTAAAAGAAAAAAAATATATATAATATCTTGATATCCCTCCCCCTTGGACGACAAGGGGAGGGTTAGCATTAATTTGAAGCATGGTCTTGATTGTATTGATTCTTACACATTACATAAAGTCTTACATTTTCATTTTTTTCTCATCTCATTCAAATAATTCACAAGAGTTAGTAGCAAAGTTTCCTCTTGGTCTTTTTTCTCTCCATGACCGGTTCTTCAAGAGCTCTCAAGGATCATCATTTTTTTTTTCTCTCAAGCACAAGCATTAACAATCTAGATCACACTCTTTATTAGGTTTTGAAATAAAAACCAAGAGTGTTTAGGTTTAACCTTGTTATTTGCACCTCATCATATTCACTTGTAAGCATGTTTCTATCATTTTCATGTTTCCTCTTCATTTCATATGTATCTTTTCATTTTGGAGCAACATGCAAGACATATGTGATTTATACCATTTTTACTTGATTTTAGAGTTATATATATATTATGGTCATCCTATAATTATCCCCTTGGTATTCATTGGTCTTGATGGTGATTAGGAACCCATGACACCCTAAGAAGGTGTATGGTAGGATTAGATTAGCTTTGGAGTTGATTTGAAGGGATTAGAATAGGTTTTGTCCGAGAAAAACTATTTTCGATAACTATAAAATAGGTTCTGTCCTTGTTTTAATTTTCTGGAAAAACCGACAGTAGGCACGACTTTTTGGCCATGATATTTAGAAAATATACTTTAAAACGAATCCGTGGTCATTGAACGGATTAAACGGAGTTATAACGAAGAAGTTATGGATTTTACAAGTTTGACGACTAAAATATACTTTTCGAAATTTCGACTTGCTGTTTTTACTTTGTCCGGGTCAAAAACGAGCCTTAAGCTTCACAAATTATTTCGACTTATCAAAAATATATTAGTATACTTTGATACGAAGCTAAGGACGTATTATATGTAGAAAACGGATTTGAAACGACAAAGATATACACGTTTCATAAACTTGCCGTAACTATTATTTTACGAAAAACTATATTATTTCTACGACACAAGTGTTACGGTAGTCAGAACGTCCATGTTGAGGGTTGTTTTTAACCATGATGCAAAACTTTTGGAGCTTAATTGTCTTCTAATAAAATCAAGTTCACCAAGCATATTTTTCAATACAATTAGTTGTTTGTATAGCGGAGTTGTAATAAATTATTTCTGGATGTTCAAACTTGGCCGAAACTCATTTTTTTACACTACAATTAGACAAAATCACCATCTTTAACCCTTATTATCTTTATGTTCGAGACCTTTTTGACGAAAACTCCTGAACTGAAACTTCTAGATTTCGATGCAAACTTTCCAAAACCGTTGAGTTCGTTCTCTAACTATCGACGTACACCATTTTACGACTAGTTTTTCGGAGCCATTTTTGTTACTTTCAAGAAATTTCCGACGACATTGTTTTGCGACGAAAAGTGAAAATTTCACCATAAATCATTATAAAACCATTGTAGGATGACATTTTGATGTAAAAACTTGTAAAGTGATTTTTGAAAGGTCAAGACGTCAAAAGAGTATTTTTCGACGATAAGTATTATTTTCAAAACTCGCAAATGGTATAAATAACATACGAAATGCATGCATAACATCACATTGCAACTCATTACATATCATATCATTCGTAATAGGTCCCGGTTAAAGCATCACATTATACCTCGGTGTACTCACTCTTGTCATCATTCCAGTTTACCAAGTGAGTAATCACATCCCCTTTTTCCGTTTTTACTATATTTTGGGGCGAAATGCATGAACCTTTCTTGAGCTAAATTGTTTACTACTTTTATTAACTAGTTTGACTAGAACTTGTGAACTCGAATCAAATCCTTGAACTTAATTACTTAATCTATTACTTATTTGAACTTATTGAACCGTACATGCTATGACCCTAAAAGTCTCGCCTTATTGGTGGAGCGTACAAAGTCTCCCTGCTCGAGCATCACTATAAAGTCTCCCATGTTGAGCATCAACTTAAAGCCTCCCGGTCCCGAGCAAAATGTCTCCCTATGGAACGGAGCATTTTCAATTTAAGTCTCCCTAAGCTATTAGGGGTGTTATCGCTATCGGTTCTCCGTCTTGTGCATGAATTCAATTTGTAAGCCTTTTCTTTGAAATTTGCATTTTCTATTATTAGTAATTAAAACTTGTTAATTCTAGTTTAATCATATCTAAATATAGTTAGTATAAGGTTTTTAA
The DNA here is from genome assembly GCA_022545495.1 of Chrysanthemum lavandulifolium. Taxonomy (NCBI): domain Eukaryota; kingdom Viridiplantae; phylum Streptophyta; class Magnoliopsida; order Asterales; family Asteraceae; genus Chrysanthemum; species Chrysanthemum lavandulifolium. The sequence continues at coordinate 62,404,168 of CM040246.1, forward strand.
TTAGTTGCATGATCTTAATCCTTGGAATCCTTTGAAAACTTCAAAATAGTCTCATTAAGGGTTGTTTGAATTTGCCAAGTTAACTGTGGTATAGCTTGTTTATGTTGTTGTTTGTGCTTGTTTCATGTTTCATTAGTGTCTAAGAACTCAGTAAAAGCATTAAAACTAGTACTTATTTATTAAAAAGTCAAAATAAGTTTTAAACTTATCTTAAGTGTTTACTGTTAAGAATTAGAATTACATATTGCATCAAAGTTGCTTGTAACTTAGTACTCTAGCTTAAAGTCATCTTATTTTAGCTTATTATAACATATTCAGTCCATTAAATCAATCCAAAGTTCATTTAAGTCAAAGTCTTAGTGTAAATTAAAAGTCAAAATTTTCCATTTGGTCGTTTTTGAATAAACTTTAGAATTTTAGTGTGTACTCAATATTAGGATTTAGCCCATCAGCTTTTGGGATAGTAAAATTTAGTCGCTTAAATAAATTAGAAAATATAAGTTTACTTTTAATCGCCTTATAAAGTGCTTATCTCTCAGCTTATTTCTAACACCTTTCCGAAAAGTGCCCCACGTGCACGCATTTGTTAGCCCATTTCACAAGCTCTACAGAGCTCATTAATGAGTATAAGCTTGTGCTCTTTAGCTTTTGAGAAGCTCACCTAGCTAACTCAAAGTTCCAAGTTTAGCTTTTCAATCTCTAGCTTATTTGATAGGTCGCTAAGAGCTTTTTGTTTGTCCCATTCCATTCAAGATAATGACCACTCGGTGGTTTTCGCTTTTTCATAAGCTTCTCACAAGCTTATTAGAGTAAGCCAAACTTTGTAATTTAGCTTTTTGGAAAGCTTAACTGGTCAACTTATTAGTTCCAAAGTTCTTTTTCATTTTTTAGCTTATTACAGTGCTTAAAAAATAAGCTTAAAAGTTGCCTAGAAACCATATAGTACCCTGTGCATACAGTTAAGCTTATGCTTATTTTGCTTATTTAGTGCTTATTTCTAAGTCATTGAACTTGTTCAGCTTGTCCTTTAGCATTTTATAAGTTGTCTAGCTTATTTTCACTCATCTTTAGCTTATTTTCTAGCTTATAAGCATTTTAACTTAATCCTTGTGCTTATTCATTCTTATATGCCCATCGTTGGAATTATAAGCTCAAATCGAGCTTATTAGTGATTTTGTAAAAATTGTAGTTTTATAATTTGCTTATTTCAAGAGTTCTTAATAAGTTTGTAAAATAAAATCCAAAAGTAAAATAGTTGCAAAAAGAGTTCTTTGGGATTCAACCCCGCCACCCAAACACACACACACACACACTACCACCGCCTTGGTTTTTGATCATATTAGTTTGCAACATTTAATACATAACCTTCTTTTTTCATTTTAGCTTATACGTATCTTTTAGCTTATTTCTAGCTTATTAAAACAAGTTTTTCAACTTTTGCATTTTTCTTAGTTTGGTATTAGTATAAGTATTTTATAAAAAGTTTCATATTTTTCTTAATAGTTTTAGTATTTTTAATCATTTATTTAGTCTAAATTAGTATTTAATTCATAATAAAAATATAAAAGTCAAAAAATATAATTCTTTTTCTAAAATTTTATTTTGTCATATAGGAAGTAAGAAAATTGTTTTTACACTGTGAGGACTTTTATTTCACAAATTTTACGTTTTACTATGCACTGCGTAATTTTTATACATAACGTACGTTTTCATTTTAAATCACGTTTTTAGATAATTTAAGTTTACGTTTTGATTAAAATAGTTTATTTAAGTCATTTTGTTTTATAAATTTAGAAAAAATCATTTTAAAAATAGTGATAGCGTTTATTTAATATATTTTAGGTTTTTAATTTTCTTTAATTTGCATTTAAGTCGCTGTAATTTATAAACTTTTTCTTTAGTTATAAAAATTCCAAAATCCTTACTGATCACTATCCTTAGTGATTATTCGACATCTGTCTGTGTTAAACACCATTCATCCTTCGTGGGACTTAACGACCCAGGAATCCACTATATTCCTCTCGATCTTAATGCATTTGTTTCGAATTGCTTTAAGTTTTTACGGTTGACCATTCACAAGTGGTTAGTTTGTGTGATTAAACTTGACCTGCTCAGAGCTTAATCAAATTTTACAGCCGCCGGGAGGGTGTAAGCGTGTTTTAAGCGGCGAGACCAGCACTTGCACATATACCAATCGCTTGTAAACGCTTTTGTAAAGTCAATCATAAATCAAAAGTTCATTAACACTTTTCCTAAAGTGTTAAAACACAAAAATATATATATATAAAACAACAAAACAATCGTAACGCTTTTCTAGCTTGTGTTTCTTTTAAGGTGATTCTTAAAGAGATACGATTTGGTTAAACGAGACGATACCAAAAATATTGTCCAAAAGTTTTTAAACCATCAAGACATATCCATACCCACGCCTTTTCGCTGGTACTTAAATACATAAAAATCAACCACCGCGAAATCAAGGCAAGACACCTACTAACTGGGGTGTTACCATAATAAGTTCCCGAATAATGATTTAAAACTTGCCTTTGTGTCATTGTGATTTGGTGTACCTTTTTCAAAAAGCCATTTCATTTGTGATTATTGGTTAAGTTCACTTGTCGCTTTGCCTCGCATTTGTTTTGAAAACCGATTTTTATACTTAGTGCATGCGCACTGCTCTTCCGTTCTACAAGTTCACTTTCTCGAGCTTGCAAATATTCCTCGAGACGAGGACGCTCGCTCCTTCACCGCGATCGAGGAACGCCTACCACCACCACCTCCCGCCGAAATGGCGGAAGACAAACCGATGAATGAGCTTCTCCAAGCACCCATCGAGGGTTACGGAGATGCCATTATTGTCCCAACCATCGTCGATACCTTTGAGCTCAAACCGGTTGCTTAACTGTAACCCAAAGCCAATTCTATGGTTTTGAGCGGGATGATCCTCATGCACACATTCGATGGTTTAACAAGATTGCATCTACCATCAAATACAAGAATGTCCCACATGAAGCAATTAAGCTTCTTCGTTCCCATTTTCTAGAGGACAAGCCGGAATTGGCTCGAGAAACAACCCCTTCGCTCCATTGAGACACGGGAGGATCTAGTCACTAAGTTCGTTAATCTAATTCTATCCTCCATCCCGAACTACAAGTCTTAAGAATGAGATAATGAAATTTTCTCAAAGATTTGATGAATCATTCGGGAGGCATGGGATCGTTATAAAGAGTTGCTCGCAAGTGTCCGCATCATGGTTTTACCGAGTTAATGCAAATGGATACTTTCTACAATGGTCCGAGACAAGTCGACCAAGACTTCTAAATGCCTCCGCTGGAGGTAATTTCTTGAGCAAGACCACAAAAGAAGCCTTGCAAATCATAGAAAACAAGTCCCAGTCCGCCTTTCCAAGACAAAGAAATATCGACTCGGCCTAATGCGGGACCTTCTACTTCATCACCGTGAGTACATCTAGCACCGATGCTAAGATTGACAAACTCACGGATATTGTTCGTGCTTTGGTTCTTGCTAACCAAAAGAAAGTCACTTTCACTCGCACACCATCACATGGTGAAGTGAAGAAAGTTGAAGTTTGTGTTACTTGTGGTGGTCCTCATGCATACTACAATCTGATCGCCACCGATGGTAGTCCGTTTGAAGCTAATGCTATAGGCAGACTTCACATCGTGGAGGTAATCAATACCGTCCTCAAATGAACCAAGTTTCGTGCTAATACTTATCAGCACCACCCGGCTTTTAACCGTAATCCTAACATACAAAACCGGAATCGAACCAACCTAGAATGAACCAAGGTTATCAAAACCAAGGTAATTTCTATCCTGACCCAATCAAGGTTTCCAACATCAAGGAAACCTTAATCAAAACAATTTCAATCGAGGGAATCAATTTCAAGGAATTTTCAACAACAAGGTCATAATCAAAATATCCGACTCAAAATTTCCCTCCACAGCCTCCAAGACCATCATCCGATGAGTTATTGAAGAAATTCATGAAATCCCAAGATGAAATGAACAGGTTGTTGGTCACCGATCACGATCTTAAGAAGTCTTTAAATGATCAACCCTCGGGCTCGTGAAAACTTCCGAGCAACACGATCGCTAACCCGAGGGGCGATGCAAAGGCGATCACAACCGTAAGTGGTGTTTCATACAATGGACCCGCTATTCCTACTACCTCTTCTTCTTCTCTCCCAAAGGTAGTGGAAAGTGAACCCGAGGCAACAAAGGACAAGGAACTTCCTCCTAATAATGGAGGTACCAATGATGTCCAACCTCAAGTTGTCCAAAACCCAAATCCAATCCGTGAGTTGTTTTGAACCTCCAAGAGCTCCGTTGAAAATACCAAATCCAAATCTTCTATTCCTTACCCATCACGTTTGAATGAGCAAAGTCTGCGAAAAAGCGGTCATCAAATGGACAAATTTTTCAAATTTTCCAAGAACTACATTTTGACATAAGCTTTGCGGATGCTATCATGCCGATGCCAAAGTTTGCATCAACTCTCAAACACATGTTAAGCAACAAGGAAAAGTTGCTTGAAATGGCTAAACTCCTCTTAACGAGAAGCGCCTGCAGCTATCCTAAAGAAGCTTCCAAAGCTTGGAGATCCCGGAAAATTTCTCTTACCTTGTGTATTTCCGTGAATGGTTGAATGCTTTGCCTTAGCGAGATCTTGGTGCAAGCATCAACCCGATGCCTTATTCAAGATGGAAGAAACTTTCTTTGGGAACTTACTCCTACATGCATGACTCTCGAGCTCATAGATCGTACAATATCCCGTCCTCTTGGCATTGCCGAGGACGATTGCGAAAGTAGGAAAGTTCCATTTTCCACCGACTTTGTAGTTGTTGATTTTGATGTCGATCATCGGGTTCCTCTCATTGTTGGTCGAGGATTCCCGAGAACGGGCCGTGCTCTCATTGATGTATTTGAGCAAGAAATCACATTACGTGTTGGTAATGAAGTCGTCACCTTTAACCTTGATCAAACTTCGAGGTACTCCGCAAACTATGATTCGAGCTCATAACCGAATAGATGTCATTGATGTTGCTTCAAGAGTACTCTCGAAGTTCTTGGTTATGATCATAATTCTTCGAGTGATAATCTCACTCATTCATCTCAACCCATCGTTGCCAATTCTACTCCTTCTCTCACTCCTTTTGAGGAAAGTTACTTCATCTTGGAAGAGATTGAAGCCTACTTATCTAGTGATTCTGTTCCATGGGAAATTGATCACGCTCCCATCGACATCAAGGGGGATATTCTTCTCATTGAGAAGTTGCTTAATGATGATCCATCATCGCTCCCTCCCGTCGAGCTTCATAACAAGGAAATCAAGTCAGTTGAGAAAACTGGAGAATTTCCTGAAGTCGAACTTAAGGACTTACCGCCTCATCTCGAGTATGCATTTCTTGAAGGTGATGATAAATTACCCGTCATTATTGCTCGAGATTTGAGTAAAGATGAAAAGTCTGCCTCATAAAGATCTTGAAGTCACACAAGCAAGCAATTGCTTGAAACTCTCCGACATTAATGGTATCAACCCGAATTTTGTACTCACAAAATCTTGATGGAGGATGACTTCAAACCAAGACTTCAACATCGAGAAGGGTGAATCCAAAATCCATGATGTTATCAAACAGAGGTTATCAAACTCTTGATGCAGGATTAATTTACCCGATCTCGATAGTCCTTGGGTCACCCAATTCATTGTGTTCCTAAAAGGGTGGCATAATCATTGTCACAAATGAAGATAACGAGTTAATTCCAACTCGGTTGATTACAGGATGGCGTGTTTGCATTGACTATCGTAAGTTGAATGACGCCACTCAGAAAGACCATTTTCCTCACCCTTCATGGACCAAATGCTTGAGAGATTAGCAGGAATGAATACTATTGTTTCCTTGATGGTTTCTCAAGTTATTTTCAGATTCCATTGATCCAAAGGATCAAGAAAGACCACATTCACCGCCCATACGAAACTTTTGCCTCGCACGTATGCCTTTTGGCTTATGCAATGCTCCCGCACGCTCCAACGATGTATGATGGCCATTTTCCACGACATGATCTGGGAAACAATGGAGGTGTTTATGGATGACTTCTCGGTCATTGGGGACTCGTTTCAAACATGTCTCTCCCATTTAGATAAAATGCTCAAACGGTGTGAAGACACCAATCTTTGTCTAAATTGGGAGAAAAGCCACTTTATGGTCAAAGAAGGCATAGTCCTTGGCCATAAGATTTCAAAAACGGATTGAGGTCGATAGAGCAAAGTTGATGTTATTGCTAAATCGCTTCATCCTACTACCGTCAAAGGTATTAGGAGTTTTTAGGTCATGCCGGTTTTATCGTAGATTTATACAAGATTTTTCGAAAATCGCCTACCTATGACCCATCTTCTTGAAAAGGATGCTCCTTTTATCTTCTCACCCGAGTGCATCAAGCTTTTGAAACATTAAAGAAAAAGCTTCATCAAGCACCCATTCTCGTTGCTCCGATCGGGACTTGCCTTTTGAGCTCATGTGCGATGCAAGTGATTTTGCTATCGGTGCAGGTCTTAGGCAACGTGAGCTAAGCATTTTCACCTATCCACTACGCAAGTAAGACTATGACTAAAGCTCAAACTCATTACACTACCACAAAAAGAGCTATTAGCCGTGGTGTATGCGTTTGAGAAGTTTCGCCGCACTTAATCTTGACCAAATGTGTGGTGTATACGGATCACCTGGCCTCAAATACTCTTTGCAAAACAAGATGCAAAGTCGAGATTGTTCGTTGGGTTCTCCTTCTCCGTGAATTTGATATCATTATACGTGATAAAAAGGAGCCGAGAACCCGTCTGCGATCATTTGTCCCGCTTAGAAAACCCCACCAAGATGTTTTCGAGAAAAGGAAATAAATGAAACATTTCCTCTCGAGACACTCAATGCGGTTTCTTTTCGTGAAACTCTTCTACCCCATGGTTTGTCGACTTCGAAATTACCATGCGGGTAACTTCATAGTGAAAGGGATGTCAACCCAACGTAAGAACAAATTCTTCAAGGATGTTAAACATTACTTCGGGACGACCCTACTTATTCAAAATCTGTCGGATCAAGTCATCCGACGTGTGTTTATGGACGTTAAGCTCTTGACATTCTCAAAGCTTGCCATGCTGGACCCAACGGGGCCATCATAGTCCAAACTACACCGCCAAAAAGGTGTTTGATTCCGGGTTTTATTGGCCCACGATTTACAAGGATGCCCACGATTTTGTCAAATCATGCGACGCTTGTCAACGTCATGAAATATCTCAAGAAGAAATGAAATGCCGCAAAACGCCATTCAAGTTTGTGAGATCTTTGACATCTAGGGCATTGACTTTACGGGCCATTTCCATCATCTCGAGGAAACAAATACATACTCGGTCATTGACTATTTGTCAAAATGGGTTGAAGCGAAAGCTTTACCTACTAATGATGCCCGAGTAGTTGTGAAGTTTTAAAATCTCTTTGCTGGTTTGGAACTCCACGTGCTATAATCAATGATCGTGGTACACATTTCGCAATGACCAATTTGATCGTGTCATGTCAAAGTATGGTGTAACTCACCGTCATCTATCGCATACCACCCACAAACAAGTGGGCAAGTGGAAGTTTCAACCGTGGTATTAAAAGAATTCTTGAAAGAACAAGAGGCGAAAACCGTGCATCCCGGTCGGATAAACTGGATGACGACTGGCTTTTCGCATACCTTATAAAACGCCAATGGGTGTACTCCATACAAGCTAGTGTACGGAAAGGCATGTCATCTTCCGATTGAACTAGAGCACAAAGCCCATCGGGCCTGAAGCATGCAAATTTCGATATTCAGACATACCGGTGATCACGTAAAAGTTCAAATGAATGAACTAAATGAACTCGTGATCAAGCATACGAGAACTCTTTGATCTATAAACAAAAGACAAAGAAGATTCATGACTCAAAATCAAGAACCGCGTTTTCAACGTTGGTGATCGAGTCCTCTCTTTCAATTCAAGATTGAAGATTTTCTCGGGAAAGCTTAAGTCCCGCTGGTGCGGTCCATTTACCATCACTAAGGTTTATCCTTATGGTACCATTGAGTTATCTCAACCCGATGGTCCAAATTTTAAAGTGAATGGTCATCGATTAAAGCATTACTTTGGAGAGGACATTCCACCGTGATTGTCCCGGATCTACAAACTTTCCCATGAACCAATGAATGCGGGGATCGAGTCAAGCTAGTGACTCGGTAATCAAAAACAAGAAGACACACCATATGGGTTTTCACCCATGTTTCGCCTTCTTACCCTATTCTACCACCCTAGTGGGGAGTTGCCCCTCACGTTGTATATAAGTTTTCCTTTCAAAAAAAAAAAAAATGTGTATATATCAAAAATAAAATAATGGCGTAGTATTTCCTTTTATGTTCTATGTTTCGAAACCGGCCGGTACTTTGAATATTGAGGGCAATATTCATTTCTAAGTGTGGGGAATTCTCACGAATTTTATCATGTAATTATTCCACCAAATTTGCTTTTGGCCAAAATTTTTTTTTGAGCAAGTGTTTTCACTTACTCAAAGAATGGTAATCATCCGCCATGTCTAACCCACATAAGGATTGGCTAATCCAGAGCAAACGGCTCTTGGTAAAGATATCTCAAACCGCTTATGGCTTGCAATTTGCCCAAAATTGTATGGTGTTCAACTCACCATATCTTTAAACTAGTGAAAAGTTGGCTAGCCCGCAAGTTTATGGCTTGTGGTAAAGGCATTGAAATCCATAATTGGTAATCGGCTCACCAAAGATATTTTATCTAAGAGTTGGCTAGTCCGAAGCAAACAACTTCGTAAAGACAAATCAAATCCGTTCTGTTGATGATTTGCTCAAAATCATTTGGTTATCATCAGTACCAAGGTTCTTACTTGAGCTGAAACAATTTGGCTACTCCGTAGTAATGGCTTTTGGTAAAGAGATGAAATCCATTAATTTTTCTCAAATCATTGCTAGGGACTAGCAATATCTTAGTGCGTGGGATTGATGAGTGCCTAAATACTCATCATTTTTATACCATCTAGATCGCAAAACATCCAAAACACTTAAATACATCAAAATGATGAAAATATCACAAATAAGTGTTTTATATGTTTTAAATGCAAAACACCAAAATCGATGAAAACGATCAAGTTTGCATAATTGGCGCTTTTAGTCCCCAAGAATCAAAAGTTGTCAAAAATAGTCCCCGGTATATCAAAATAAAGAAAAATGTCATTTAAGGTCCATGGGATTCAAAAGTTGTCAAAACAAACCCTTGAAATGTAAAAATTTCAAAATTACAGCTTTAGTCCCTCAAGTTTTGAAAATGTCAAAAATGGTCCTTGGATTTATAAAAAATGGAATTTTATGCAATTGATCCTTGTACTATTCATATTTTTCAGGACAGGCCCTTGTGATAACTTTGGAAGATTGGCAATTCGATCCTCATGTTTGGCGTAATTACATGAATGGTCCTTATAATAATAACAAGCCAAATGGACCCTTTGTATTTAGAACCCCATCCAACCAAAAGACCCCCGCCAAATGCCCCGTGACCCCTAATTTGGACCCCTTCATATTAATATCCGTCAAATGAAGTCAAACGCCCTAAACCATGGTTCTTGCAGCATCCCCTTCCTCACCAAATCCAAAACCAGGCGCTTTCTACCACTTTTCCTTTCCACCTCACCCCTATCACGGTTTTGTTACCCACTCCCTAACACCTCCACATCCAACAAATTTCATTAATGCTAATAACCTGCTCAAGAAAAAATGGCGCCAAAATGCCATTTGTCAAATATGATGAGTTGGATGATTTCAATGGTCAAGATTAAGTGGGAATGATTCAGAGGTCGACACAAAGCCTAAAAAGATCAATAAAAGGAAGAATGGTGCAATGTAATAAAGTATCTAGTGTAATTTTACTTTTTGTATGTCGTTTTAATTATTTCAAGCTTTACAGTTTATGTTTAAAACTTTCAAGTACTTGTTAAGTGTTTTTGAGTATATGTAAACCTTTATCAATAATAAATTTCAAGTTTCCTTTTCATTTACGCTTATGTAAAATCTCAAGTTCAAAAGAATCTCAAATTATGCAAGTGTTGTTATTAGTTGTTATTAAGGACCTGAGTAAGATCACATAAGCTCTATAAAGCTTATTAAAGCTTTTAGTAACTCTAAAACTTTGTTTAGTATCAAAAGCAGGAAAAACACCAAAATACAAAAAATTAGCTAAAAATAAAAAATCATGGAGAATGATCAAGAAAGTCAAGGTGTTAGTTATTGGATGACAATGGTTTAGAAGCTTAGTGGTAAGCTATTGTGGGTGTTATCGTTATCGGTTCCTGTCTTGTGCATGAATTCAATTTGTAAGCCTTTTCTTTGAAATTTGCATTTTCTATTATTAGTAATTAAAACTTGTTAATTCTAGTTTAATCATATCTAAATATAGTTAGTATAAGGTTTTTAATTAGTTGCATGATCTTAATCCTTGGAATCCTTTGAAAAACTTCAAAATAGTCTCATTAAGGGTTGTTTGAATTTGCCAAGTTAACTGTGGTATAGCTTGTTTATGTTGTTGTTTGTGCTTGTTTCATGTTTCATTAGTGTCTAAGAACTCAGTAAAAGCATTAAAACTAGTACTTATTTATTAAAAAGTCAAAATAAGTTTTAAACTTATCTTAAGTGTTTACTGTTAAGAATTAGAATTACATATTGCATCAAAGTTGCTTGTAACTTAGTACTCTAGCTTAAAGTCATCTTATTTTAGCTTATTATAACATATTCATCCATTAAATCAATCCAAAGTTCATTTAAGTCAAAGTCTTAGTGTAAATTAAAAGTCAAAATTTTCCATTTGGTCGCTTTTGAATAAACTTTAGAATTTTAGTGTGTACTCAATATTAGGATTTAGCCCATCACTTTTGGGATAGTAAAATTTAGTCGCTTAAATAAATTAGAAAAGTATAAGTTTACTTTTAATCGCCTTATAAAGTGCTTATCTCTTAGCTTATTTCTAACACCTTTTCTCGAAAAGTGCCTACAGTGCACTTGATTTGTTAGCCCATTTCACAAGCTCTTACAGAGCTCATTAATGAGTATAAGCTTGTGCTCTTTAGCTTTTGAAGCTCACCTAGCTAACTCAAAGTTCCAAGTTTAGCTTTTCAATCTCTAGCTTATTTGATAGGTCGCTAAGAGCTTTTTGTTTGTCCCATTCCATTCAAAGATAATGACCACTCGGTGGTTTTTTTTCATAAGCTTCTCACAAGCTTATTAGAGTAAGCCAAACTTTGTAATTTAGCTTTTGGAAAGCTTAAGCGGTCAACTTATTAGTTCCAAAGTTCTTTTCATTTTTAGCTTATTACGATTGTTTAAAAAATAAGCTTAAAAGTTGCCTAGAAACCATATAGTACCACATGCATACGAGTTAAGCTTATGCTTATTTTGCTTATTTAGTGCTTATTTCTAAGTCATTGAACTTGTTCGGTTGTCATTTTAGCATTTTATAAGTTGTCTAGCTTATTTTCGTTCATCTTTAGCTTATTTTCTAGCTTATAAGCATTTTAACTTAATCCTTGTGCTTATTCATTCTTATTTGCCCATCGTTAGAATTATAAGCTCAAATCGAGCTTATTAGTGATTTTGTAAAAAGTTGTAGTTTTATAATTTGCTTATTTCGGTGTTCTTAATAAGTTTGTAAAATAAAAATCCAAAATAAAATAGTTGCAAAAAGAGTTCTTTGGGATTCGAACCACCACCTGACTCACCACACACACACACTACCACCGCCTCTTGGGTCTTTGACCGTTATTAGTTTGCAACATTTAATACATAACCTTCTTTTTCATTTTAGCTTATACGTATTTTTAGCTTATTTCTAGCTTATTAAAACAAGTTTTTCAACTTTTGCATTTTTCTTAGTTAGGTATTAGTATAAAGTATTTTATAAAAAAGTTTCATATTTTTATTAATAGTTTTAGTATTTTTAATCATTTATTTAGTCTAAATTAGTATTTAATTCATAATAAAAAATATAAAAGTCAAAAAAATATAATTCTTTTTTCTAAAATTTTCTTTTGTCATATAGGAAGTAAGAAAATTGTTTTTACACTGTAGGACTTTTATTTCACAAATTTTACGCTTTTACTTGTAAGACGCGTAATTTTATAAATAACGACGCTTTCATTTAAATCACGCTTTTAGATAATTTAAGTTTACGTTTTGATTAAAATAGTTTATTTAAGTCATTTTGTTTTATAAATTTAGAAAACATCATTTTAAAAATAGTGATAGCGTTTATTTAATATATTTTAGGTTTTTAATTTTCTTTAATTTGCGATTTAAGTCACTGTAATTTATAAACTTTTTCTTTAGTTATAAAATTCCAAAATCCTTACCGATCACTATCCTCGTGATTATTCGACATCCGTCGTGTTAAACACCATTCATCCTCCGTGGGACTTAACGACCCGTGAATCCACTATATTCCTCCGATCTTAATCGCATTTGTTTCGAGTTGTTTTAAGTTTTTACGGTTGACCATTCACAGTGGTTAGCTTGTGTGATTAAACTGACCGCTCGTGAGCGAATCAATACGAAACTTCACAACTAGAACCTTGTTGGGTTTATTCCGATGCTAGCTCGGTTTAGATCCGCACTCTTCCCATATCTCATTTTCTCCTTTTTTCAATATACCTAAGGACTCTACACTAACAAGTGGTTTTGTCCGTGGGTAGATCCGTCCGGTTACGGCGGATCATTGGACCTCAACCTAACCTTATCATCCTTATATCACCATGCATAAAGTAAAGTTGGTGGTCTTTTGGTATTGATCTTCCGCCTTGAAACCAATTGAAAACCATTTGAAAATCAATCAAGATACTTGTGATATAAAATCAAAGTATTTTGTATCTTAATTGTTTTGATATTTTAGAAATGCTCCCCTCAACATATGCATATCATTCCGAAATAGTTTAGCACATGGAGGCAAAGAGATCTTTGAAATCGTTAGATTAAGAATGAAAGGTCCAATCTTTTGATTAACATTTTCTAAAATGATCATCATCACTTCAATCAATTTGAGTAGATAAAACATTTTGAGGAAGGATGAGGTTTTCAAATGTTTGCTCCCTCAATATGTGCCTCGAAGTTTGAAAGAGTTTTGCACATATTAGAGAACACGCATAGAGACAATTCAATCACGTTTCAATAATTTAAGGTTTGAAGTAGATGCTCCCCCACATGTGCATGGAAAATTTGAAATCGTTTGTCACATGCGGGGAGGAAAACTTGCTAAACACTTATGAACCCATTTATCGAATTATCGGTTTAAATCCAATTTAAATCACAAATTCTCCCGATCACAATTATCAAATCATTTGAGATTTGTGATCTTTGTAGATTAAATTGATTTTGAAAGCTTTAAGGAGAGTTGTGACCTGATTATGAGAAAATTTTTAAGCGATAAGGATCGGATTTTGAGACTTTAAACTCCATAGATTAAACATGCATGAATATCTTTTGAAAACAATTGTATGACAAATAACCTTTTGATTTAATTGAAATCATTCTCCCCTCAATCAATGACATCGGTTATTGATTGAGAGATAGATAGTTTTGACTAACGTGAAGTCGGATGATTTTCAAAAATAGAGTCCAGTTATTTTCAAACCAATTAGTTTTCATTAGATAGTAAGTGATAGTTATATAGAATCGAGCATGAGATAAAGCATGGCTCTGTTCTTTCTCTGAAAACAGATTCTTGCTGAAATGACAATAAACCATTTTGTTTCACTTTCTCCATTTTTTTTTTTTTTTTTTTTTTTTTTAAGAACATTGAGCAACATCTAAAATCCCGTGTCATTCTTTGAATGACACCAAGATCGTAGATATTATCGAATCGAGAAAAACATGACAATAATGACAATATTTTTGAAAATTTTCAAGATTTTCAAATTTTATGGATTTTTGAAAGTTTTATATTTTTCTATTTGCTTTTGTTGGTTTTGTAATTTTGTATTTTCTTTTTGAATAACTATTTACAAGAGATAAATTAGTTTAAGAGGATGATGAAATGAGTATCGAGATAAGAATATCGATTCGAGACGTTGTGAAGAAAGAAATCAACATCTCTTAAACTTGAACCGCCAAAGCATTCGAGGCTTTTAAAAAAATAAATCGAACATGAGCCTTGAGATGAGAATCTTTGGTAGCTTCCCCAAAACCGAAAATCTTGATTAAGACCATTTCCCCAAGAAGTAGAGTGGGAATAAAAGCAGTCTCATTGAATGAAGCTCAACAACCCAAAGAAACATGAAAACACGAAGTAACAAGTTGAACGGTGATCCTTCTGCGAGTTATCAAACTCGGGATACATGATTAAGCCGATCACATGAACTTGTAGCATCCCGATGTAAACATCATTCGGTTGATTTGTGCGATCAATCCATCGGAGAACAATATATCAACATCTTCAATTCACCAAATGCATTCT
>CM040246.1:62418808-62456714 GCA_022545495.1 Chrysanthemum lavandulifolium
CATCAATGATTTCCTCGTTGTCGATTGCCTCTCGTCATCAAATTCCTCATCGAACCCGAATCGTAGAAAGGACTATTATTTTGCCAATTTATTTCATTATAACCTAGGTGATTTCCAAAGTGGTAAACGGGTAAAGGTTTTGAGGAATTATGCTTCCATTGCGGGTCGAGCGGGTAGTGCAAAGTTTCTCCTGAAAGATGCGAATCATGGTAAGTGATGAGATTTACTGAATAAAAACACAAAAAGGGGATAGACTACAAGGAAGCTAATGAAAATGAGAAAAATCTTACTTGATAGGAATCAAGCAAGGAACCTAAATGAGATAGAGATCTAACTAGCTATTCTATTCTCCGCAATGCGCCAAAAACTTGATGCGTGCGAATATGCTCGGGGTCAAGGAAACTTCCTTTTCTTTTTCAACCTCCTAGCAAGGAACCTAATCGTTGTAGTGTAGTATGGGGTAAGCCTCGGGATTGATATCGTTCTATAAGGAATAGGAAATCTAGTAAGAAATATATGACGAGAAGGTGGGGTTGAGGATGATTCTTTTATCTTTTTATGGTTTTGAAAGCTAAGGTAAAATGTCTGGGTAATTGGTTGGGGATGGTACTTCTACCGATTACTCTACTTTAACTAATTATCTAATTATCTAATTACTACGATAGCTATGTCTAATTAAAGTGTGCTCGTATGATGATTAAAGATGTGCTCACTTAGATACTATTACCTCTAGTTATCTTGTATTGGTTGATTGAGTTGTCACGCCCTTTATCTTAACGAGTTGTATTCCTAAAGGTCATAGGTATGTGAGTCCCTAGTTCTTTGAGGTTATCTCTCGATATGACTCACTGAGTCACGAGCCTAAGCTATTTCATCCATGAACCATATCATCATAAAACATACTCAAGCATTAAACACAACGAAAAGCCTAGTTGAACTCCTAAGCCAATTTCAATTAAGACAAGAAACAACCTAACAATAATCAATAACTATATGCCCATTAACATCTTTTAATCTAGACATATCAAGTAGAATCGAGCAATACGCAATCAAATCAAGTTTCAATGCTTTCAAAGCAAGTGGATCAAACACACTCGGATAAAATCTCAAAGCTGTTGCATAAATCTTCTCTTTAATAACCTTCCTCTTCGACATCACCAATCCCATAAATCCCAACAACCAATGAAGCGCAAGCAATCTAAAAACCAAAACATGCTGCGTTTCCCTAGAAATAAGCAAAAGCGGACTAATAACCTCATTCTCTTAGCCACTAAACACATCCGGAAACTACAAAAACATTCCTAAAAAAGCATGACAAAGCAACATATCAAACGTATAAAGCAAACCCGAAAACTTAACATTCAACAACGACGCTTGCAAATCCAACTCCACCGCTATAGGCGTCACAATGGACATAAACTCAAACAAACCACACGTAGTCAAAAACTGCGGCCACTCTAGCAAAAACGACATCACTCTCTTCAAATCCTTAACACCCAACCCCTCCCTATCCCTATCCCTATCCCTCTCCCTCTCGCCACTCAAAAACTTTGGCACATTAAAGGGCACCAACGGAACCGTCATTCCAAAACCGACACATTAACCTTGGTCACCACAATCCTTTCACCACATTTGCCAACAACAAAACATAGCTTTGGCCAACGTCGTCTTATCATTTTGACACAACAACCACAAATGCCCAATCGCCTCACACAACAAACCATTACACTCTTCTCCACCACTCAAACGCAGACGCCACTCCACGCAACCCCGGTCCCACCAGAACTACTCCTGCTCACTATCCCTAACAAAACCTCCACCAACCCCTCTAGTCGACTTTCAAAGTCAATCGTTGACTTCCAAAGTCAACCTTGACTTTCGAACTCGTTATCTATAGTCAACAATATGAAAATAGAAGTGACGGAAATGAGAAGTTATTCCTTTAGGTCGCACGACGTCACGTGATCGATGGGTCGAGATGACGTGGCTTAGGGTTTCTAGTAGTCGGGTCAAAATGTGTTGGGTTTGGGGTGGTGGTGATGACGTGGCGTATAGTAAGGTGGTGAGGTGTTGTTCTAGGAAGATGATGACGTGGAGCTTGAGGGGTAAAGGGGTGTCTTTACGGGTGATGGTGGTGAGGGATTGTTGGATTAAAGTGGGCCCGGAATAAGGAGGTGGGATCTGGGCGTGGTTGTTGTAGTCGTTGATTAGGGTTTCGAATTCTTGTTGTGTTAGGGGTTTTAGTGGTGGTGGTGTGGTGGTTTCCATTTTTGGATGTGTTTTTGGTTTGTGTTTAGATGTTGGGAGATGAAGTTCCTATGTTTCTACAAGGTGTCAAAAAGATAACCCGATCTAAACAAAGGTCGTCGGTGTCGGGTTGAATATATCACCAAACTTGGCTTTGGTGATCTCGATTGAACCGAATAAATATTTTTCTTTTCTTTTCTTTTTCTTTTTTTTATATTTTTCAGATAATTTTTATAAATTATTTATGTAAACTTTACAATTAGCCTTTTTAATTATTTTACTTATATTCGTGTTTACTTAAACCGAATTGACTGATCCGAGTGAACCTAGAAACCGTCGAATTAATTTGAACCCGAGTAACCCGAAATTTAAATAGGGTCGGGTTATGGTATGATATTTTTAGTCTTGAACCAACTTGACTCAAACCTGGCCAACCAGATCCGATTAACACCCCTATTTCTAGCTATGGTAACTTTGGTCCATGGGGTTTTCAAATTGGATGACTAAGGGCCCGTTTGGTTAAGGTTTTGGACTGGGTTTCTATTTGACAAGACAATATTCACTCATTTGGTTCAAGATTTCACTTTAGCATATAGGAATTATATACAAAAAGTTCTTCTGTTTTAATTATTGGGTCCAACGAGTGTTTTTCTCACATTGGCTCAAGGTTTCCTGACATTGTGAGGTCCAACAAGTGGTTTTCTCTTTACATGCTTTTAATTTTTATTTTATAAAGTAATAAAATCAATTTTTAATACTTTTATTAATTAGTAAAATATTATTTTTTTATTTAATTATATTATTTTTTTACCTCATTTTTTTTCTCTCTTACATCAAATCCAAATCCAAATCCTAAACTAAATTTAAATCAACATTAAAATCCAAATCCAAATCTCAAACCCAACTATATACCAAACGGGCCTTAATTCTTCTATGGTAGTGGTCGAAGAAAGTGAATATTTATGCTAACAGAATGTTTTCACGTAACATTAGTTATACCAGTTAAACATGTTGATCAATGCATATTATTCCAAATCTATTTTTACAAAATACCCTTCATACACTTTAACTTTGCTTATATTAATTTTTTATTTTATTTTATTTATTTTTTTACATATTTATTGTCATAGGCATTTATGGATAATAACCATTGAAGTTGTTGGTTTTGGTTTGGCATACCATAGGAGAATCATAGCTTAAAACGTCTTTAGGAAAATCAATAATAGTAAACAACTTATCATATTTATTGCATCAAACAAGTAAGCAAACAACTTATACAAATCAGATTACATAGAAACGGAAATGTTTGAAAGTTTATTATACATGCACAACACACTTGCAGATAAATTAAGTAGAAAAAACTAAAATAAAGCAAGATGCTTTATGACTGAACCATCCACGAAACAACTGAATTCTTCAATCTCCATGGCCTATCACACAGCACTGCTGTAAAGGGAAAAATAAAATAAAATTAGTTTCTACAAAGACAACCTAGCAAGACATAAAAAGGACACATCCAATGCATAATGTGAATTACTGGAATGTTTTATAGGCCTCTTTAAGTGTAACGCTTTGAAGATACTTGAAAAAAAAAAAAAAAAAAAAAATCTTAATTTATTGGATTAATTTGACAAGCGAACTATTTTGACCAAACCGGTTTTGACATATAGGCATCTGTTATGCTTGCTGCTACCAGCCTAAAAAAAAGCTGCATATCCTTAGTACATATAATAGTATACATAAGAAAGAAAGTGTGTTGAAGCAATTACCTTAACTCTGGATCAGTAGGTGGTTGAATTAACGGATGACGCCACTTATCAACAGATGCCATTTCGTGCTGATCGAGTACTGGTAGTTTGGGTGTTCCAAACACTTCTAGTATCTTTGTAGTCCGAGCAAGAATTTTGACCGCAGCCTCAACACTCGCCTCCGCTTTCTATTTCCTTCGCATGGCATTTTCTTGTAATGACTTGTGGTATGTTGGAGAAGCAAGCAAACAATATATCTGCAATCATGCTAGATAAAAGTTGGAAAAAATCTACTTCCGTACTCAGTTGGGTTCCGTTTTCGTATTTAGACAAGATTGAGCGGGAAATACTTTGCATTGACTTGCAAATCATCAACTTATGATCAGGATAGTTCTCCAATGGTTCCACTTCCACATTGACAATGGTACTTTTGCTTGTCGCAATGGCTTCTTCTGCTTTATCATCAAACCATTTAAGAATCTGTGTCGGTGTTTTTCCCTGAAAGGCATCTCTTTTCAAAGAGGTCTCCAACCACTTGCACTCGGCTTTTACCTTGTACCAGAATTCCATAGTTTTCTTATGCACATTTGCATATTCATCTTCACTGTGAAAGCCTTCTTCCACAAGATGAGTGTACTCAAGAGCTTGATCAACACTTTTAATCAACCAATCAATTAATTGGTCCCGAGTCTCCACGCCTATCGTGGAAAACAATGGCAATGCATGTTAAGGTAATTACCGTAAGCTCCAACTTTTAAGCTCAACAGATATGGAATCAACTTTGTAAACTCCTTATAATGTTTGTTAAGTTAATTTGAAAACAATGTTATTATTTTTATTATTGTTTGGGTCAAACGGGTTGAAAACAATGGGTTGGACTTACAACCAAACACCCCCGTTAAAACAGTTTGTTAGTTATGTTAGTTATGGGCCGGTATGGCAGTTATGAAAAGCGGTTACTTCATGAAACATTGCAACGTTTCATGAATGGTGATCATACCGATTCATAAACTATATATAGATCGAGTCTAGGATGTTTGTAAACAACAACAACAATTTACTTTTATTCAAGTCTTTTACTTTATCTTTGTTCATCATATTGTGTTATCAAATATTTCGTTGTACATATTACTTTTGTCTCAAGTTCAAGCACGCATAAGACATGGTGAATTACAAATCCATTATGTGTCGTAGATGGCTTGGTTTAGAACCTGTGAAAAGAAGCCAACATTGGTACCAGAGCCCATGTTACGATTCATGGAACAAGTCATCAAGAGAAGAAGTTAGGGCCACGTTAAACAAACGATATCTACAAAGATGTGAACCATCAATCGTTCAAAAAAGGGAGGGAAAGCAAAAGCGGTTATCAAACTTTGGAAAACCACTTTTAAAGGATAAACTTAATGAAGTGTTATCCTTTAATACTTCAAAAACAACCGCCCCCACTTTTCAAGGAAAGGTTTGCACAACTTCCAGAAAAGAAAAAAGATCACGGTGTTATGTGTGCAAAGGCAGAGGACACTTTTATTGGAACTGCACCAACAAAAAACACACCGATTCAAAAGAAAAAATGGAGAACGAGGCATCAGGGAAAGAAATCTTCAACTGGCCATCAGAAAAGATTCATGTGGATACTGACTACATGATCAAGGGAACTGACAAAGGAAACTGGAACAATATCTGGTATGTTAGTACAACCGTTACTAAACATATGACCCCATCAAGATACTTGTTCAAACGCATGTTAAACCAATTAAAATTGGTTGGAAAAGACGAAAGGGTGAGAAGATTTATCATTGCCTACGGAGTAGGGGAGGCAATCATTGATAACAAGGATGAAGAGATTGTAATTCCTAGCGTGTTATATACGCCTGAAATTACAATGAATGTGCTAAGCATGAAACAACTCGAGGATCAAGGGTTCGTTGTGACTTGTAAAGACGGTACATGTCAAGTAAAATACATGTTTGACAAAGATGAGGAAACCGTAGACAAGGGAGATGAAGAGGCAATCAAGGAACATGAAGAATTCATGGAAGGGTACTACAAGTCACTTGATCCAAGCGAGGAATGTTCACTAGTAAAAGGAATGGAAGAACTCGAGATGAACAAAGAAGATAGCCATGATTACATCGATGAAGAGTACATTAGTTTGAATGGTACGCTCTATCATCTTAAAATAAATACGTTTCAACGTTTCTTATCATTTTTAGATCTAGTCAAAATTGATAAGTTAGTCTTCAAAAACTGGAAATTCATGGGAGAAAAGTTTATTAGTTTGTTGGGATGGTTTTATCATGAGTACATGGGTATGGATGCGTTGGGTAACTTACCACCAACGATAAGAGTGGTTAGGATAGATTTGCTTGCCTTGTACAAGTTTGTAGACGACATGGGTGGTTACATGAACGTGTCGTTCAATAACTTATGGGGCGACATAGCACTTCCTTTAGGGTTGGCACGGGAAGATGGACATGATGTTAAGGAATGCTATCGTGAGTATATAGCATTGGTAAAGGTGTACTATGAGGAAGCACGCAGGGCAGGGCATGGAGAACCACGGATGAATATGGTCGGAAATGAACCATGTGGTGATGCGGAGACTAGTGTGTACATGGAGGAAGCACAGGAAGAAAAGCCAAAGAAAAGAACCAAGTATGTCCATGGAGAGGCCAAGAAGGAAGAAGATATGGAAAGCTCTACAAGTGGTTTTGGCAAGGAGAACGCGTCCAGTGAAGATGATTTCATCATCTTGGCATGAAGGGAAGGAACCATGAAGACATTAACTTTACAAAATTACGGGGGAGATGTAAACTCCTTATAATGTTTGTTAAGTTAATTTGAAAACAATGTTATTATGTTTATTATTGTTTGGGTCAAACGGGTTGAAAACAATGGGTTGGACTTACAACCAAACACCCCCGTTAAAACAGTTTGTTAGTTATGTTAGTTATGGGCCGGTATGGCAGTTATGAAAAGCGGTTACTTCATGAAACATTGCAACGTTTCATGAATGGTGATCATACCGATTCATAAACTATATATAGATCGAGTCTAGGATGTTTGTAAACAACAACAATAATTTACTTTTATTCAAGTCTTTTACTTTATCTTTGTTCATCATATTGTGTTATCAAATATTTCGTTGTACATATTACTTTTGTCTCAAGTTCAAGCACGCATAAGACATGGTGAATTACAAATCCATTATGTGTCGTAGATGGCTTGGTTTAGAACCTGTGAAAAGAAGCCAACAAACTTGACCAATGGCAAAGTTCTGGCCCTCTTTGAATCCATTAGACTTCTCAAGCAGCTCTAACAGATTGTTATTTTGTTTCTTCTTGGCCTTTTTGACCAACCTATCCATAAATTTATTGAGATAATGCATGGCATATCTATAAAGCCTTATATCATGATCACCTCCAACACACAAAGCATTGTTTTTGAGGTCTTCATCTTCTGATGAAGCATTGGGTCTGTTATATATCCATTGAAATACGTCATTAATTACTAGAGGGGTTACCCCTAGTAATTTGTATATTAGAACAAATACAAACTGAAGCATAATAAGAAGGTTAAAAAAAGAGCCTCTCACTGTATGAACAACTCTTTCTGTTCTACGACCAGCTGCAGCTGGAAGAGGTATATGCCTTCCTTTCCATTCACACAATTTCGCGTACCAAAACTTATCTACTTTTGAAAAACTATACTCATTCAGTAAGATTCTTGAGCTGTTAAAATATCTTAGTAGTAGAGTAATGTCACCTACTACGATACCAATTAATTGCACTACAAGAATGACTTTCATCGACCACTTATAATCTGATCCAAATTTATCCTCAAATGCATTTCTAATACATAGCATAATTATGTATGCAATTGAACTAAGCATGCATACATATATAGAAGCAGCGAATAATGGACCACTAGTCAAAACAACATGAAGGCTACCAGTGTTTGCCATGATCCAGTAATTGGACACATGTTGTTTTAGTTCCACAAGTGTAGAAGGTTCCTTACTAACTAAGGCTTTCCTTCTGACTTGATAATTGGATTCTAAAACTTTTTTCAATGATGGAATGGCTACAGCTGCAGACACCGATATCATTAGTAAAAAGAGCATTGACCCTATATAGAGGAATGCCATCCTTACAAAGAAACCTTTGAAAATCCGTGTATCTTGCTTATACCCCCCAATGTGTAATTCATCATTGGTTCGTTCTAAAAGTTCATGGAGTTTTGAACGATCAATCACACCAGTAACCATCTCAATTAAGAGATTCCCAGTTATGGTGATCACAAGAATGGCCAAACCTATGAGGTTTGAAACAAGGGTCTTATTATACATAGATGCCAAATTTGGAATCAAATTAGCCATCATTGTGCACATAAATACTATGCTTCCCAACCGTTGCCTGATCTAGGTAACCTGGCATTGAACCAGTCATATCTAGGGCAATTTCATTGCGATGCTAAGCACAGTAATAGTAGCACTATTAAGAGAAAATATTTATATGGAATTTGACGTACTCTGTTCGGAACAAAGCACAAATCAGCCACCATGGCAAAGACGCAAAGAGCCGATCCTAAAGCGATGTACATCCCGATCCCCACCAGAGGTCCGCTGAACTTGTCGTCAGCATCCTTTTCATACGCCACGCCACATAATCCAGACAAGTTAAAGATAAGAGGATCATCGGTTTTATCAGGATTTAAATTGAACTGTTTGAACAACTGGGTTACAGTAGTGTTACAGTGCTCACCAGCCATGCTTATATGGTTTAGCCAAGTAGTAGGTTGTGTTTTTATTTTAATGCATGCAATGATAGTAAGTGTTTACTATGATCTAATGCATGTGGTGTATGCACACTCTCGGTATGCAATATTTATATGCAAGCTCGTGAGCCTAAACAGGCGGCTTACGTTATTTTCTACGAGTACTATTTATTTAATATTTAAATATTACATCATTACCTTTGGAAGATGGTACGAAATTCGGGGTTTTCTAATCTCTTGTAGAGAGATACGCTAGCCTTAGTAAGCGGATAAAAATAATTACTGCATGAATCGAGTTGAGCCAACAACGAACTAGTTTTAGGGGTGCTCACAAATTGGGTAATATCTACATAAATCGAAAACCGAAACCAAAGAGAAACCAAAAAAAAAAAAAAAATGATTTTGCCAAAACCGAACAGAACCGAATTAAATATTCGGTTTCGGTTTAAAAATGATTTTGGCAAAATGAAAACTGAACCAAACCAAAAACCGAATTTACATAAATCTAAATATCTTTTATATATTTATATACAATTAAAAATATTAAAACTCGTTGCTAATATAAATATAATATTTTTTGAGTTTGAAAATTTTTTTGATGCTAAAATTAAAGTCTATATAACTAAATGAAAAAAATATATATATAAATTATGTAATTCGGGTTGCACTAAGTTTAGGTGAGGTATATGAATATTAGCCATGCTCATGAGTATAAGTTTCCTTTATGCATGCAATGATTATAAGTGTATACAAATGTTTACTATGGCTGCTCACTGCTGCATGTGACATATTATACTGTATATATACACAGACTCAGTATTGTTATTACTCCGTATATGCAAAGTTCGTGAGCCTAAACGTGCAGGCGGCTTACTTTATTTTCTGTTTCTATTACTTGGTGTATATTATATTTACATGCATGATCACCTTTGGAAGATGTTCTTAAATTGGTGGGTGTTCTAATCTCTTGGACACTGATCATATCATCATAGTGAGTTGTTATATGATTACGGTTTCATCTAAGTGATCTGAGTTAGAGCCAAAAACTGGTTTATGATCATGTATGTATAGTTACTTTAGTCAAAAGTTTCCGCAATTCATAAACTTATTGTCACAAAAAATGTCTAATAAACAAAATCGGTTGACAGAAATCATAACTACTTTTTCTTCTTTGTATCGCGTGATACCCTGCCACGTAATAGTAATACTCCATCCGTCTCATATTAAATGTCCAGTTTTACTTTTCAAGTCTTTCTTTTACAACTTTGACCTTAAATATTTTTGGTTGTGTTACTTTAATAGTGATGTGGCTTCCGGTTCTGGGAGGATGAGGAGGAAGGCTTGCACCAACCTTGTCCATCCTCCTAAAAGAGTGAGGAGCGACCACAATAATTCTGGTAGGGCCTCTACTCGTGGTAAGTCTTCAGAATCTATTCAGAAGTTGTTAGCTCAAAGTTCGCGAACTCTTGAATTTTGTTTGAATGCTTTGCCTACTGATTCTTCTTCTCCTCCTTCATTATCAATTACTCCTCTTCATGAAGCTGGGACGTCTGCTGAATCTGATTTTGGTTTGCTCCATCTTGATGGTTCTTCCCCTAAGTTTGTTATTTATGTTTTTATCTTTTTGTGATTCTTTTACTTTTCTTCCTTCCGTTCACTCGTTGTTCTTTATTTGCTTATTGGCAGCTCTCCTGCGCCGGTTATGACGGATGCTATTGTTACTACTGTCCTTCCTGTTGAGAAGGAGAAAGATCAAGCGGGTGTTCCTTCCTCCCTTCCCGCGCTTTCCGTCATGCCAGTGATGTTCATCCAATTCTTGACGACCTTTCCAATTTTGATATCTCTGCTGGGGATATTCGTACTGTTGATGATTCGAACTCCAGTTATGCGGTTGATGTTCATGTTCCAAAATGGAATGTTACCAAGAATTCGCTTCTTAATGATGTTAATGAATGTCGTGTTATGGTGGACGAGTTTTCCCCTCCTAACTTCTTTTCCTCCATTCGTGAAATGGGGTATGAGGATCTCCTTACTGAATTTAATGTTGCTGCGGCACGACAGGTGTGCTTTAGTTCTGAGGTTCGTCTGCGTTTGGAGTATAACATGATGGAGCGGAAACGCTTATTATCTTTGTTGGGGAGTTAGGATAAAGAGATTTCAGTTCTTAAGGCTAAAGCTGTTGAAGCTACTTCTTCTGGGTCGTCTTCCGCTGCTACATCCTCAGCAGCTCCTGCTGCGGAACTTATGTTGTTGAAGAGTGAAAATTCTACTCTTGAGAAAGAACGAAATTCTCTTTGAGCTGAGGTAGCGACACTTCGATCATCTCTTGATGGGAAGGATTCTGAGTCGTCTACTTTGAGAGCTGAAGTTGTTGTTCTCAAATCACATAATTCCAATCTTTCCGGAGAGGTATGCGTTCGTGCCTTTTTTGGTTAGTTATCCCGCTTGTTTGTTTTTCCGTTGTCTTATGACTTTGTTTTATTTGCAGATACGTACCTTGGAGGAGTCATGTTCTGAGCTCCGCAGCCGAGTTCCTTCTCTTGCTGCTTTAGAGGAAGAATTTTGTTAATACAAATAAGCCGTAAAAACGTTTATTTATAGTTTACGATCTTCTAATGTTTTGTCGATAACAAACATAAAATCATTTTAACGAAACAAATAAAATACGTAAATGGTTTAAGCCAATAGTTTACTAACACACTTACGTTTTCACATAAAACACTAAACAAGTAATAGTGCTTTCATGATTTAGTAATGCATATGTACAACAACTAGTATTTACATATTGGGTAAATATATACATACTTAGTATGTATTATAAATGGATAATAGAATGGGTAGAAGTTTAAGTATTTAACCCATTGACTTGATACATTGAATGTAGTTGGGTAAAACCCAAAGTCCATGACCCATACCCATGGAGCATAACCCATGACCCATTGCATGACATCATGCATAAGTCATAACGGGTATTACCCATGACCCCATGGAGCTAACCCGTAACCCATGGACTAGATGCATTGCATCTTCTAGATACATTGTATCTACTTGGATACCAATGGTCCAAGGTCTAGGACCCATGACCCATAACCCATGACCCATGACCCAAAACCCATGGGTAAAGAGGAGCGTCTCACGGATCCCTCTAGATACACTAGACGGATCCCTCCAACAAGGGATCCGTGGGATCCATGGAACAGTAGCATATTTTCTTCTATAAATAGTGAGCCATTTCTTCATTGTAGGTTGCCACTCCTATACATACTTTCACCTAGTATTGTAAACTCTCTAACCTCAGATCCTAAGGATCTTTCTATGTAGTTTGTGTTTGCTTTTGTGTGATTCTCTAGGTTCCTCTTAAAGGCGAGATCACCACCTCTTGAAGTCGAGCAAGCTCAAGTCCATGAGCTTCTATGCTTCGTCATCATCAAGACTACTGAAGTTCTCTTGTTGATAGTTCTTTCTTCCTCATTAGAAGTGTAGTGTCGAAGACATAAGTGAAAGATGTCTAAAGCGTCAAGACGAAGACATTAGTGAAAAGTGTCGAAGAGTCATATTGAAGGCATTAGTGGGAGGTGCCAAAGATCCGAGTCAAAGGCACTAGTGAAGGGTGCCGAAAGTCCGTGTTGAAGGCATTAGTGAAGGGTGCCTAGAAGTCAAGTCAAAAGGCATTAGAGAAGGGTGTCTAGAAGTCGAGTCAAAGGCATTAGTGAAAGGTACCTAAGGTGTACATTCGATATGGTGTGTCGATGTACAAAATAGATTTATATTGGGTCAAAGGATATTGATATCCTTGTTGATGTTATCATAAGGAGTAGATCTCCTTTGGATAGGTGTTGTGTAGTGTTGGGTAGTAGTTCCTCCTTTGCAATAGAACTCGGTATCTAGCCTTGTACCGGATAAAGTGTAGGCGACATAGTGATAGGTGTGGTTCTACCTTGTGGAAGAACCCAATGTCTAGCCTTGTACCAGAAAAAGAGTAGGAGACGTTGTGAAGGCTTCTCCGACATAAGGAGTTGTGTCGTGTAGTGCTAATGAACTCTCGAGTAGGTGACTCGAGGACTGGAGTAGGGCAAGGAAGGTGTCCTTGTAGCCGAACCACTATAAACACTCGTGTCGTGGTTTTGTGTTTCTTACTCTTTACCTTCGCATTACATATTTACATATCTATCTATCAACATCCAACATACACATCTAAATAGATTGACATAAGTCGATCTAAATATTTTAAATCAGAGTTTTAATCAGTAAAACTATTCAACCCCCCCTTCTAGTTTTCCACAAAATTTTCAAGATTCAGGATGCTAAGATAGTCGTACTTATGGAAAAAGTTGATTCGACTGTTGCTGATTTATACACACTGGCTAGTCATCTTGATGAGGAGTTTTATCCTCGTTTCCTTACTTTGTTATCTAGTCGTCGATGGTTACTGACTAACGGCATGAGCCTTGCTGTGTTTAAGTGTTTGAAATCTCCGGAATATGCTGCAGCAATGGCGGAAGTTATCGGCCGTGTTATCGATAAGGGTATGTAAGAAGATTTAGCAGCGGGTATTATTCATGGTAAGGAAAAAAGAGAGCTTGCTGAGCTTGCTGCGTATGACCCTTCTACGGAGGCTCATTATCTTTCCACCATAAAAGCCCTTGAAAATGTGGAGTTTTCCTTACTCTCCGCACTTAAGTCTAGCAAGGATGCTGGTATTGCGGAGGTTATGGATCTTCTTCGTGTTGAGGGACCTTCTACGGATGCTCTTATGATTGCTGGGTTACAGCCGGATCTTGAGCAGCTTATTGTTTCTGTTTATGATAAGGATGATAATGCTATTGTTGGCACTAGTTCTTTGTCTCATTCTTTGGGAGTGGTTCAGAAGAGAGTTGATCAGGTTAGAAAACGTCTTGCTGCTCATCGGTTATCTGTTGCTGATGTTTATAGTTCTTTCATTGATCCTTTGTCCTCCCGTAATGTTATGGGTGTGGAAGCACCTTCGACTGGTGAGTTAGCTTTGGCGTGTACTACTTCTTTGCCACTTGTGCCTCTTCCTGCCAGTGCCTCTGATATCTCTGTGAGGCCTCTTTCTATTGATGATTATGATGATAGTGGGTCTAGTGCTTTTGTTGAAGTTGCGAATGATCCGCACCCTGAGGTTAGTGAGATCCCTTCTGTTCTGTCCGAGCCTGAAGCGATTGTGGCTGCCTTGGTGCGGACTTCGTTTTTGTTGTTTTTCCTAGATGCTTTGTACTCCTTTGAACAATGTCTGTCTTTGCTTCTCTTGTAATGCCTTCTGGTAGCTGCGTGCAGCTTTTTGTTTTTATTTTTGCACGTTGTTCTTTTACTTTGTGCTTATGCTACCACCTTTTCTTTATGCAAGTTCTGAGACTTTTGTGTATGTTATTTTTCATTTTTGTGTTGCTATTTTAACGTTATACGGATATGAAAGTAGTTAATAGTCTATTGTGCACATATCTCTTTTTATTTGTGATGTGCTATTTTTTTAACGTTATACGGATATGAACGTAGTTAATAGGTATTTGTGCACATATCTCTTTTTATTTGTGCTGTGTTATTTTTTAACGTTATACGGATATGCACGTTTGTAATAGTCTTTGGATAATTTTGGGCTATCCTCCCAGTATTGGGCTTGCAATACCTCTTATGTACTTTGGTGATTGTGTTGTTCACCTATTGGTTATTCGTGATAACTCTTTGTTATTCGGAAATAACATATTTGGGTCGTGCCCAATTTTTGTGCTTGCGCGTCTTATACACTTATTGACAATGAAATTATTTAGAAAAATAAAATAATGAAGGTAGCTAATCTTCACTTTGTATTAATTTGGCATATTTTTAAATACATTACAAAAATTAGTAAATTCGAATACATTGTACATTTTCCTGTTACCAGTTTTTCTTACCCTTTTCACTTTTAGTTCTATGGTTGCTGGGGCCTTGCTTCCTTCAAAACTTTGGTGATGACGGACATCAGTTTCTGTTAGGACTTTGCTTCTCGGAAGGTTTCCTCATTTATTGCGGAAGTCTGTTTTGATAGTTGTCCACAACGTGTTGTCGTACTTGTGATGGCTGTAATTTTCTTTCTTGAAGGATTGTTCTAGCTGAACGTTCTGTTGCTGCCTTTGTTATCTTTTCACCGGCTTTCCTGGTGTGGGTAACGTCTTTGTGGTTATTCTTGCTCCCTTCATGGGCTAGAATCCTTTCCTTGTCTGGTACCCTTTCCTTTGGGGGAATCTTCTGTCACTCTCTTCTGACGGTGATTCCCGAGGAGCTACCAGGCTTGTCGTTTTTTCTTGAAGGGCTAGAATGCTCGCCAAGCATGCTTTTACTTTTGTAGCGGCGAGCTTGCGATGTTGTAGGTCATACAGCGAGTGTGATAGACCTTTCAAGGATCTTCTCCGGATAGTTCCGTCTTTTTGAAAGTGTAGCCTGTGAGGGTAGCTTTTATATACATATCCCGACACCTGCAAGCTGGTCATATTTACTTTACATTCAGTCTATCCAACTTGATTTTCTCGGGCTGGTAGACGTGTGCTTGTCTAGGGGCCGGGATGCAACAACAATAGGATGAAGATGTAATTTTCATCCTTTGTTGCTTGTCGTTGTAAGGGAAGCTTCTTGATAGCTA
This sequence comes from Chrysanthemum lavandulifolium, assembly GCA_022545495.1. Lineage (NCBI taxonomy): Eukaryota > Viridiplantae > Streptophyta > Magnoliopsida > Asterales > Asteraceae > Chrysanthemum > Chrysanthemum lavandulifolium. The sequence goes on from CM040246.1 coordinate 62,434,217, forward strand.
GGGACTGTCTAATATAACTCCTTGCCCCTAGCGTTCCTTCTTATCCTTCCCTAAGGACCCATCCTTTTCCACACTCCATCACTCCGTCCCTTACCATTTCACTTCCCCCATGGCTCCTTGCCCTGGCCGCCTCCGTAGTTGACCCGTGAGCACCTGTACGACCTTATTTCCCAACGGCTACTGGGAGTCTAATCGAAAGTATTGCTTCGGTCGTGGGTTCCACTGACCTAATTGGCAAGGTATTTAGAAATGCCATAGGAGTAGGTTTGAGTGAAGGGGTGTTATGAGGTGTTGTGGTGGTGGGTGATTAGTCGCCATTTTAGAACGACTAAGCATTATTAGTAGTCATTTAAGAACATATTTTGGTTCTCGTCATTTTTTCTTCTGTATTTTTCTTGTGAAGGTGATGAAGGTTTAGGCTATGTGGGGTTTTGCTACTGTCATGTGGATGATATGTTCCCATGAGACACTTGTTGTATTTTTTCTTTCCTATGTGCTGTCATACTCTTTTTCTGAATAACATCTTCATCTCCTTTCGAATAAGTTTCTTGAGACTTTTCTTGTTACTATGTTTGATTATGGAGGACGACGATTATTGTTTTGCTTTTCCCGCATTCTCCCCTCTTTTACTTGGCGTATTTATAGTGAAGATTTTCTTGTTTTGCATGTGCTAGCATTTGTATTTTTCTACCGGTTGGTAGGTTAGCGTGTTAGGAATTGGAAATTCCATAAGTGAAGTGTCAGTGCCCCAAATATTATATAGCATAAGTTAGCTCGTAGACATATCGTTTGTTACGTTATTTAGTAGTTAATTAGTTAGTTTGTAGTGTAGATTAGTTTAGTGCAACACCGTGGAGGAAGGACGGGTCTTTACCCATTGTATGCCTGATCCATGGTCCTTTAGGAGGACGTATTCATTGTAACTATAAATACCCTTCCATCCATGGAAGGGTGGTGCTCTCAATCTAACATTTCATTTGTTTCAAAGTAACTCTCTACCAAGAACACCCATCTCTACTTTCTCTCTAAATGGCTATCATGTATTTCCATCATCCAAGACCACCGAATCATCAAACACAATAATATTACGATCCTACAAATGGTATCAAGAGCCAAGGTTTTTTGTGCTTTGATGATTTATTGTGGTGTTTGAATTTCGTGTTAACTGTTTTTGTATCATTTTTTGGTTCGAAAAATGTTTTTACATTATTTTGATAAAACAGTTTAACATGTTGTGTATCTGGTTTTGGTCAAATATTAAAAGTCCTGGTCTTTTGATGTGAACATATCTGTCTTGGTCATTTTATTAGTCCATATATGTTTAGTCACTCTTTAAACATATTTTGTTACCAAATCGAGATATATCAAGTGGTCAAACAGTGAAGTCAATGGTCATCTGGTCAGATAGAAGCGTTTTTCTGCATAAGTTTTCCTGGGTTTATAAACTGGTCATATTCATGGGTCAATAGAAGCAGTTTTTGTTACTTTTTCTGGGTATCTTTGAAGCTGAATGGTTTTTATAGTCGGAATAAAGCGGAAAAATGTGAAATTCACGCTAGCGAGTTGAGTGAAAAACGTTGTCCAGATACAATGTATTCAAGCGACTTGACTATTGAGTCAATAGCGACTTGTCTTAAGATCAAGATAGCGACTTGTGGTTGTTTGACTATTGAGTCAAATAAATGATCTAGCGACTTGACCTAGCGAGTTAGACCTAGCGAGTTAGACCTAGCGACTTAGACCTAGCGAGTTGTGACATGTAGCGAGTTAGACCTAGCGAGTTGTGACATGTAGCGACTTGACAGAAAGGATGAAAAAGAAGTGACCACAAGACCATGTCCACAAAACAATACCATATACCAAAAAGCAACAACTCCCTCATCTATCCTAATCTGAATTTTTAACACATATACCAATTGACCGTGACCACAACAGGAGACCACACAACAATACCATATTCCAAAAAGCAACAACTCCCTCATCTATCCTAATCTCCTTCAACTCTTCCATTCTACTCATTCGACTCAAACTTAATGAAAATAATAATAATAATAATAATAATAATCTCAGATTTATCTCGTGCATATTCAGATTTACATCAAACCCAGATAGATTCACACGAAATTATCATCACTGATCTTAAATATAGAAGCATAACTTCATTTATTATCCGAACACAAAGATAAGGCATATAACTACTATGTTATACCCTTTTTCTTTAGCTAGTTCAAAGAACAAAATCAACAATTATATCACGTTAAGCAAACCTACCTTAGACCCTCGTGGATCTTGAAGACGTATGACAACTTAATGACTCCGATTGTGTTGATTAATTTTGATTCGGATTGGTGTTTTTGATTGATGATATTCGTTGAGATGACTTGTGTTTTGATGATGTATTAGAGATAGATGAGTTTAGATTGTTGAGATGGTATGAGTTGAGATACGTTTTTGTTTCCAAATCTTATTTGGAGTTTGGTAAGAGGAGAGAGTTTGTTGGAGGCGGATTTTTAGTGAGATGTGTGTGTAGGGTTAGGATATAAAATGTGTTTTAGGGTTAAGAATGGGATTAGGACATATAATTTATATCCGGATGGAAACGTTGGAGTTGGATGGACTTTGAGATCTAAATCTCTTTATGTGCCTTGTCATTTTGGGATCGACTATCTGCTTCGTATGGGATTTGGGCCTCAATATGCTACTCAGACCTATATTATTATGATGGGGCCATGATATCCGTATGTTAACTTGGGCCATGGATCAGTTAAGTGTGTGATGATTTGTGATATCCGTATTTTACTTTCTCAAAATATGGATATTTAAGTATTGATATTTCTCGAGAATGAGTGATATTTTGATCATTAACTTTCACGGATATTGGAGGACATATATCTCATCTCATTTAGACTAGGAGATTATCATGGGCTTTAACTTGGATGATTTGATTGATTTTCATGGACCGTGCCTCGATTATTACAAGTAACCAAGTTTGGGCCATACACATGATTGGGTCAGATGGGCTTCTCAAGATTTGAGACATGCGTGTTGTGATTTGATACTTTGGTGTCTACATTTTCACTAAGGATATTATGTTCGGCTTGAATTGCACAAGGTTGACTACAGGGTTGTTTGGACGGTATTTCTTATTTGACTTTGAAGTGAGGTTTTCCGGGCGTTTTTACTTATTTCGTCTTCTTTCTTTCTACCCTTCCACGAAGATGACTTGTTTGGGCGTTTATTGAGTGTGATAAAGACTTGGCTATTTAGTTACGGTTGTGAATCTTTCTCACTTAACCCACAACGTAGCTATCAGATTGGTGTCTCACGCAGTTGAGGATACGTCAAGAGGTTTTGTACATTGGGTACACCGTTTCTTTTTTACGAGGATTAGTACAAGCTTAAGTAACAAATTTGGGGAATTCTACTTCATGATCAACTGTGGTATATCGGGTTTACTTCACAATGTGGTCATAGCAATAGCCGTCATAATATGTGGAAGATGTGTTTACCAATGTCTTGATGTTGGAATATGAATCATTGATGAACTGCTACATGTTCCCCTAAAACAGATATTCACCGAAACCAAAGTTGTCATAACATATTCAAGCTAACATTGTTCACGGTTTTGTCTTGATTTTGTAAAATCCCGCGAAAGAATCTATTTCTCGGTTTAAATCATAGACTTGTAAAATCTCGTGACAATGGAAACATCCTGGTTATAGTAAAGTGCATTTCCGGATCTATCTTACGGTTTATTCTTGGTTTTGTAAAATCCCGCAAAAGAAACTATTTCTCGGTTTAAACTATAGAATTGTAAAATCCCGTGTTGATGGAACCAAATTGGAGAAAGGAATGTGTATTTCGGGATCTTTACTGATGTTGGTGCTACGGTTTCTACCAAAAATGTGACAACGGCCTTAATTCACTATTATTTATTTGAGGTTGAAGTGAAATATCACGGGTGAGTGTACTTAGTATCTGAAGGTATCGGGGATGGATGGATGAAGATTCTTCAAGATCCTTGTTCAAGCTTATTATTTAAAACGAAGACTTGGAAATCTAGTTATTGTTGGGTGTCTTTTACCTTTTCTTTTACCATTTGGGGGAATTGGGCTCTTACCACCACAAAATAACTATCAGTTTAAGGAGTTACGTTGAAGTGCTCAGTGTCACATTCAATTATGGATTTTCAAGAGGTGATGTACGTCTATTACTTGATGGTTGGTTGGTTGAAGAGTATAGAGTACTTAGAGATTCAAAGGGCATGAATTCGACACCGCTTTGTTACACATGTGCAAGTTTAAGTCACGAGCTTGGGTTATTCTACTTGAGGTCAAATTCATAATATTGGGTTTTCTCCATCATTTGTCACGACAAAGAGCCTCTGAATGATAATGGGGATGATTACATGTTTTGCCAAGAGAGTGAAAAGAGAGAGATTATGACGTCTGTTCACACTTCGGGCCTCGTACATCAACATTATGAAGTTTGAACACAACAGATTCAAGCCTCGTTCCTCAAAGTAAAGAAAAGTGTACGTGTCAGTGCGCTTTATCTTCCGAAGAAGAGAAATCTTCTCATTAATGACCATTCTCATCAACATGCTTCATACTTTTTTCACGCGCTTTCAAATATCAAGTGAACCGGGCTACTGTTGATTGTTTTCTTATTCCACTTACTCAACTATAATGACGATGGCGACATCATGTGCTAATTTTGCGGGGGAGAAGTGTGAATAGACTACATTTGGATGATTTCACTTATTCAATCAAGAATGGCATCTTCGTATGCAATTCTTGAGGGGGAGAAGAAGTATGATAATTAAGCATGGTTGATTGTTATTAGAGAATAAATGGTCAAACGGCTCCAAACTCATGTAAGAACCGAGCTTCTTCTTATCGGGTCATTTCTACACGGAGTTTCTTCTAAGATCCGTTGGTTGACATCTTCACACGGGCTGATATGTTTAAATGACAAAGTGCTTCCAGTTGCGGGGCTGATTTCCTTAGTGAACATCTTTATGTTCTTGTTTGATTGGGAGGGATTTGAGTTAAGGGGATTTGCTATTTAAGTTAACGGGAATGCATTTAGTAAGTTGAAGATGTTGACTTTCTATTCCCAATTGGACAATCTTGAAGAAGGTCAAGTCTACAATTCTACATTTTACATTGAATGTTAGAAGACTAAAGGCGTGTTGCATTTATCGATCAAAAGACTTCTTCATAATTCAAGCATTCATCATAAAGATTGTCGGTTTAGGGAGAGCACTAATTGGGGAGAGTGAAATGTCAATTTATTCCCCAATTATACTTGCTCATATTCTTGAAATAGTTGATTCTCACAAGAGCTCAAGTGTTCTTCTCATCAGATTTCTAGTATATGGGCTTAAAGTGTGTTCTTTGATTACGAAGTGTCAAAACCAAAGTGAGGGAAGGAGACACGTATCTAAACGAGAGTAAACTTGATGAACTTAATACTTCTAAGTGATTGAAGATATCCCGGGAAGACAAATGTCATTACCGCAGAGAAACTCAAGGTTTGATTCATGGCGTTTAGTGTTTATTCCAACTATGTGGGGGAAGAGATGTTAGAGAAAGTTTCTGAAGATGAAAGAGGTACACAAGTGTGTGATGATTTTGATGTTATCACAATCATCAGGGGAGAGAGATTGTGTACATTGGGGATGCTCAGCTATTTTACTTGAGGGCTTAATCAGTGATTCAGAGATATAATCACTCATTCCGGAGTGGACATCCGCAGAGATTGTCATCCAGAGATAATCGATGATTCGGCCTGTTTCTTCAATGTTATCGGTTATTCTCTCTTTGGGCATTCGGGTGCTTGGGTTCGTGAGCTTCATACACTTTCTTGTGGGAGAGAAAAGTATACATCGGGTTATTCTTTGGCTATTGGACTTAATCGCTACTTGATGGTATAAGTTTCTTTGTCTTCTGCATGTGTATTCGGGTTCATGAGCTCTAGTCTAAGAGACCGATCGCATCAATTCATCTACTTGGGGAAGTGGTCTCTTGACAACTGTTTGGGATGCATCGCCTGGACTTGATGGTAATGAAATTTGAGAAGAAATTTAAAGAGTGGGATGATACGTTCTTTGTTCTTGTGGATGATATAACCCCGAACGAAGAATCTTGATTTTCGTTATTAAAAGGCAATGGATTTATGATAATGGTGTGCTTCTCTGTGCACCGGCTAAGGCAAGCTTGAAATAGAGCTTGAATCGCTCATCTAATAGATTTTCGGTTTGGGGAAGTTGCCAAAGTCTCTTTTCTCAAAGGCTCAAGTTATCTCTTCTATTCGAGCCTCGGAAGCTTTGGTGGTGGAAGTTTAAGAGATGACGAATTCTATCTTCTCTGACGTCTTTTCGATATCCTTATCTCGGTACTCGTATCATCATCTTCTTAAACTATATCATCTTATCTATCTTTGTATATATTTATCAAAACAAAATACAAAAATATAAAACCATCAAAAGAAAATAGAAAATATAAAATCAACAAAACCCATAAAAATCGAAAATTTGAAAAAGACAAAAATATGCTTTCTCAAGACATGTCTTCAGTATCGATAACATCTGCGGTCTTAGAAATGTCATTCAATAATGGCACGGGACCATAGATGAAGTTCGGCCGGAGGTGTAAATATTTCTTTTCAAAACATGTCACAAATCAAGTGGCTTACGATTATTTGAGATCTGTAACCGGGTTCAAATGACGACTTCTGATTATTTCAGATCAGTAACCGTGCTTAAACCATGGTTTGATATTATTTGGATAGCAACCCGTTCTTCAAGAAAGGAAAGTCTTTGCGCTAAACCTATTTTCAAATATTTCGTGCAATTATCCTAAAACAAAAATGAGGAAAGTATGTCAAGGACTGCTGTTCCTACGTAAATGTTTTTCCGTCTAAAATTCTTCAAAAAATATTTGTTGTATTCAAAATGGTGGAAAATGAGTTGCTTGAAAATCAATCAATATCGTTGTTTTAAAAATTGAAAACTCAATCAATGACTTGTAGCTTTTAAACTTTTCGAAAAATAAGTCATTGATTGAGGGGAGAATGTTTTCGATTTACATCATCTAACGGGCTTTCTTAATCATCCTCGTGCTTATCCGAAAAATATAATTGCCTATGTTGAAGGACTAGGTTTCTAGGATGTGATTGTTAGGATTAGATGATTATAGATTGATGAACACATTATTCCCATACCTTTTATGATCTGATTGATATGTTGGATTGACTTTTATTAGTCGATTGCTGTTTGGGTGATGTTGAACACATTATATCTGTATGTGTGTTCACTAACGTATGCAGGTATTTTGGTATAAAAGAATGTTCCCGATCCGGATCCCACAATTGAAGATGATTGGATGCCGAAAGGAAAGGGTAACTATATCTTGGGTTGACAAATGAAGAAACGGAGCTTAATTTAACTTCTATGGAGAGTTGGCATAAAAAATGCAACGTAAGAGGTCTCACCGCATCGCCAGATGGTTTTCTTCATCATCGAATGAAGAAACGGAGCTTAATTGACCTCGCTTGGCATGAAAAATGCAACGTAAGAAGTCTCACCGCCTCGTGAGACGGTTTTCTTCAACCCTACAACAACAACAAAAGCTTCTCAACCACCTAACATATCTTTGTGCGGAAAATTGATACCATTTTTTAAACAATTTTGAAAATATTGTTTTGAAAATGAAAAATATCGTTTTGAAAATATATCGGACTTAATTTGTAAAATCACGGACTTCATCTTTAAACATAAGTCACTCAATCAACGACTATACCATTGATTGAGGGGAGATGATTTCAAATAAAATATTTTCAAACGATATTTCATCAAAAAGTCCGGTTGTTCAATAATAAGTGGTGATTTAAAGATTTAATGTTATGTCATGGTATGATTTTCTTTAAAATTCAATGATCTTACAAAATGAAATTTTTTCTGTTCTTGTTTGATTGTGAAACTGTTTTATTTTACGTAAAGATGACTTAAAAACTAGGGAGAATTAGTCAAATAGACCGCGCGCCCTGGTGCATATCACTTTATGGACCACGCTTTTTTGCCTTACGAAATGGACTTGTTGCAATGACTTTCTTGTAGCCAACCATATGGTGCCACGTGTCAGACAAAGGTACAACAGTACATATTTTGAGCGATTTGTCATGTATTATTTTTGGGCAACCAAAATGTATTTTCGGGCAACTATATATTATTGGGCAACTTGTATTTATACGAGGATAATATGGTCAATTTACAATGGTGTATTATAAAGTAATATTAATAAGTCGACACGCACTCACACACCATCACGCACCCGCACACACACAATCAAACATATTCTACTACAATTTAACAACTTCTACAATTAAACATCTTCTTCTAGATCATGCGCACACTCACAAACCACATCTTATTCACGATAACCCTCTAACCCCTAATTAATTTTTTGTATAATTACGTATGACAAAATTAAAGTTGTACAATTGTATAATTGCGTTCGTTCTACATTGAAGTTGTTTGCGGATATTAAACTCGCTTGTCAAAGAACGAAACCGGAAAGGTTGTTAAGGCAAACAGTATTTGGTCCATGGTTGGATATAAAGTCGTGCGAGAATGACCGCCTTCGATGCATTATGTTTTGCAACACGGTATATGTTTCTAACATCTCCTCCGATTCCCTCCACTAACATTCCAAATAGGGAGCATTCATTAAGGTTTGGTCGGAAAGAATTTTGTCCGATAATGGGGTTTCGACTTGGCAAAGTTTCAAAAGCGAAAAAATGATCTAGCGCTTTATGTGATCGTGTATTTCTGAAAAAAGAGTAATGGTGTAACAAATGTACATGCCATTGATCTTTTGGAACTTGTTAATGATTCAAAAAGGATGGAAAAGGTGGTTATCACTTTACGATGAGGATCTTTGTTAGGGTGTGTCTGCTGGTAGCAGCAGATTTGGTGTTTATGGGAAAAGAAGACAGAATTGCATCCATAATCACTTATTGTCCTTGGTTGATGATTTTGAGGCCTGGAATGTATTTCCTTGGGGTGAATATATGTGGCATAAATTTTATCAAAGGATCATGTCAATATTGTTCATATTCACGAAAACATCATCTGTTAAAATTGAAAAAAAACCCAAAGTTCAGTGCCACATACAATCTATACGGGTTCGCTTGGGCTTTCAAGGTTTGAATTCTCTGTAGTTTGTACTAATGTATGCATGTCTTTGTTTGATAACACATTTGTTTTAGAAAACAGGTTATTAAAAGCTTTTGATTCTATTTTGTTCAATCGAAAATTACCTATAAATAATGATGTTTTTAATTGTTATGCAATGGTTGTCTTTGCTGTGTATACACATAATATAAATGTTACCCGTAATTTAGATAACAGCAATGTTATAACACTTTTTAGTTTGCGGTTTTTTTGTAATTATCATCATAAACGTATTGTTTCATCGTAAACATATTACATTTAGCTTGTTAAAACTTTAAACAAATTAAAAACTGATAACTGCATAGCTAGACATTTTTAACGAATGATAATGGGGATGATTACATGTTTTGCCAAGAGAGCTGAAAAGAGAGAGATTATGACGTCTGTTCACATCAGTTCAGGCCTCGTACATCAACATTATGACGTTTGAACACAACAGTTCAAGCCTCGTTCCTCAAAGTAAAGAAAAGTGTACGTGTCAGTGCGCTTTATCTTCGGAAGAAGAGAAATCTTCTCATTAATGACCATTCTCATCGACATGCTTCATACTTTTTCCACGCGCTTTCAACTATCAAGTGAACCGGACTCATCGTTGATTGTTTTCTTATTCCACTTACTCAACTATAATGACGATGGCGACATCATGTGCTAATTTTGCGGGGAGAAGTGTGAATAGACTACATTTGGATGATTTCATTATTTAATCAAGAATGGCATCTTCGTATGCAATTCTTGAGGGGAGAAGTATGATAATTACGCATGGTTGATTGTTATTAGAGAATAAATGGTCAAACGGCTCCAAACTCATGTAAGAACCGAGCTTCTTCTTATCGGGTCATTTCTACATGGAGTTTCTTCTAAGAGCCGTTGGTTAACATCTTCACATGGGCTGATATGTTTAAATGACAAAGTGCTTCCAGTTATGGGTGATTTCCTTAATGAACATCTTTACTGTTCTTGTTTGATTGGGAGGATTTGAGTTAAGGGATTTGCTATTTAAGTTAACGGAATGCATTTGGTGAGTTGAAGATGTTGACTTTCTATTCCCAACCGGACAATCTTGAAGAAGGTCAAGTCTATAGTCTTCTACATTTTACATTGCATGTTAGAGACTAAAGATGTGTTGCATTTATCGATCAAAAGACTTCTTCATAATTCAAGCATTCATCATAAAGATTGTCGGTTTAGGGAGAGCACTAATTGGGGAGAGTGAAATGTCGAATTTAATCCCAATTAGACTTGCTCATATTCTTGACAAGTTGATTCTCACAAGAGCTCAAGTGTTCTTCTCATCGATTTCTAGTATATGGGCTTAAAGTGTATTCTTGATTCTCAAGTGTCAAAACCGGCCAAGGGGAAGGAGACACGATTCAAACGCGAGTAAACTTGATGAACTTAATACTTCTAAGTGATTGAAGATATCCGGGAAGACAAATGTCATTACGAGAGAAACTCAAGGTTTGACTCATGGCGTTTAGTGTTTATTCCAACTATGTGGGGAAGAGATGTTAGAAAGTTTCAAGATGAAAGAGGTACATAAGTGTGTGATGATTTTGATGTTATCACAATCATCGGGGAGAGAGATTGTGTACATTGGGGATGCTCACTGCTTTTCTTGAGGGCTTAATCGGTGATTTAGAGATGTAATCACTCATTCGGAGTGGACATCCGCAGATTGTCATCCGCAGAGATAATCGATGATTCGGCTGTTTCTTCAATGTTATCGGTTATTCTCTCTTTGGGCATTCGTAATTTGGGTTCGTGAGCTTCATACACTTTCTTGAGGGAGAAAAGTATACATCGGGGTTATTCTTTGGCTATTGGACTTAATCTGCTACTTGATGGTATAAGTTTCTTTGTCTTGGTTATGTGTATTCGGGTTCGTGAGCTCTAGTCTAAGAGACCGATCGCATCAATTCATCTACTTGGGGAAGTGGTCTCTTGACAACCTGTTTGGGATGCATCGCTTGAGACTTCATTAGTAATGAAATTTGAGAAGAAATTTAAAGAGTGGGATGATACGTTCTCGTTCTTGTGGATGATATAACCCGAACGAAGAATCTTGATTTTCGTTATTAAAAGGAGCAGGATTTATGATAATGGTGTGCTTCTCAGGCACCGGCTAAGGCAAGCTTGAAATAGAGCTTGAATCGCTCATCTAATAGATTTTCGGTTTGGGGAAGTCGCCAAAGTTTCTCTTCTCAAAGGCTCGGGTTCTCTCTTCTATTTGGAGCCTCGGAAGCTTTGGTGGTGGAAGTTTAAGAGATGACGAATTCTATCTTCTCGACGTCTTTGCTCGATATCCTTATCTTGGTACTCATATCATCATTTTCTTAAACTATATCATCTTATCTATTGATGAGTGTAAATACTCATCATTTTGGTTAACTGAATCAGAAAACGTTTAAAAATGCTCGAAATGCATCAAAATACTGAAAATATTCCAAAATTGCATTTTATATGTTTCGATGCAAATGATCAAAATCGATGAAAAATGAGCTAAGTTTGCATAATTGGCGCTTCAGTCCCCAAGTTTCAAAAATTGTCGAAATAGTCCCCGAGCACATAATTTCAAAGAAAAATCACCAAAGGTCCTTTTAAAATCATAAGTTGTCAAAATTAGTCCTTTGGTGAAAATATCAAAAGTTTTGAGAAATTACAAGTTTGGTCCTCGAAGTTTCAAATTTGGCAAAAATAGTCCTTGGAATTTTGAAAAGTCAAGTTTGGTCCTTGTACTATTGAAGCTTGTCACTTTTAGCCCTTGGAGCAACTTTGATAAAATGGCGACCATGGTCCCTTGTTTTTCGAATTTACACAAATGGTCCTATGATTATTAATACCCTTTCAACCTTTGGACTTGTCATAAACCCAAATGACCCCCGCCATATTTACCTTGTGACTTCATTAACAAATTGGACCCTTCAATATTAAACACCGGTCAAACCAAATGGTCAAACAAATCAAACGCGCCAAATCCTATCTCCTTCACTGTATTACTCGTTCAAACTCGCAACACACAAGCTCCCATCCCCTCATCACCTTCACTCCACCTTGTTCCCCCACTCAACTACCTTCCAAGGAGCATTTAATGCACCTCTTACCCTTCACTCAACCCCAACTCGTCAATTACTTGTTTTGGCGCCAAAATCAATCGAAGGGCCAATATCATTTCAAGTAATCCAATGGTTGAGAAAATTCTTGGGATATGTTCGGAAGAGAGAGAAGACACATGGAGTATAAAAGGAAGCAAGAAGAAGCAAGATAGAGAGTCTAGTAGTTTTAAGTTTCTTTAATGTCGTTTTTAACTTAAAAGTTTTAGTTAAGTGTAATAGCAGTAATAATTTGTTTTCTTGTATCAAACTCAAGTTACATTATCGCTCAATCTACTTTTGATCATCAATTTCACAGTTTAACTCAATTTCAAGTGTCATGCTCACTGTTGCAATTTTCATTTCCAAATTCATATGTCAAAGCTTTTAGTAACTTAATTTTAAGCTCAAACAAGCTTGTATAAGCTTGTTATAGCTTTTTACAAGTTTGCAATCAAGTTTCAATCAATTTTGGATTCTGGTCAACAAAAGTCAAACTGGTGCAAAAATGATGCAGAAATGGATATGGGTTGATTCAGAAATGGATTTGGGTTAGTTCAGAGCTATTGGGTTGGATAATATAGGATAGAGTTCATTGGTTCATTGTTTCAAGCCATTGTGGCTAGGGACCTTTTGTAAGTCCATTTTCATGATTCATTGCATATTTGGTATTTGTAGTTATCAATGGTTGAGACCGGTTTAATTAGTGGTAATTAGAGTAGTTATAATCGCTTTAATCAATAATATATACTAGTGTAGTGTTTAGCTTAATTAAAATTACAAAGCAGTTGGTTAAAGGTGTGTTTGGATAAGTGGTTAGCCCGTGCTAGAGGCTTGTTAAGTGGTAGGAACTTGTTGTGCTAAGCTTGTGTAGCTCATTTGTACTCATTTGAGTCGATTATTTGTGCTCGCAACCATTCAAAAGTCAAATCATCCTCTAACTGTCTTAACTGGTTAACTGTTGAGATTTTGCAAAAGTGAAATCTTGTTTTGTGTTAAGAATACATAGACATAGCTTGCTTTAACTTCATTTCATCATAATAAACCAAGATCAGTCCTTACATTGGATTCAAAGTTCAAAAAAGTCAAGATTTCATTTTTGCTTCAAAAGTCAAAAGTTGCAAATCTGTTTTAAGCCACCGAAAAGATTTTTCTTTGCTTCATTTCGGACCAAATCAATTGAAATTGTGGGTGTATAAACTTCAGTTGGTCTACTTGCTTATTACCATTTTGTTGATTTTGTCAAATTTTAAAAGCTCCAAATGAGCTTGTCATTTGGGCCTTTATATGCTTTGGCACACACCTCAAGATTAATCGAGTGTGCACAAGCTCATTCATGAGTCTTGCAACAAGCTCAGTTGAGCTTGTCCAAGTCTCAGCTTTGGATTAAACATAGCTAGCTAAGTCTATTTCAAGTTCCTACTTCTGTTTTTCATTTTTAGCTTATTTTGAATCTTGTACTTAAGCTCAAAAGTAGCACCTAAAACTGATTTTAAGCTCATAAGCTCTTATCACCAAATCTGTGTAATCTGCAAATCAGAGGTTTAGGATAGTTATAAATTGTTGCATTTGGGTACTCTTATCATATTATAGCTTCTGTGTTACTGTGGTGGTCTTTGGTTTTCATTTGGCTTATTTCAAGTGCTTAATTATAAGCACTTGCCTTGCAGTTTCATTTTCCTTCACACAAGTACATGTTTTTCCATTTTTCCTAGATTCTCTATAATATTTTAGACTTTTCTTGAATTTTTCAGATTTTTGTAAGTCAGTTTGCTATTTTCTTAATTTAAATCGCTTTTAAGTCATTTTAATTAGCTTTTAATACAATTAATTAAGAAAAGTTTCAAACAAATAATTTTTCATTTTCTTAAGTTAAGATAAATATAAAAGCCAAAAATATTTTCCGATTTTTCTTAGTTAAATTTGTATTTTTAAGTAATTTAAGTAGTTTAAATAGTTTTAATTCCTAGAAAATACAAAAATATTCGGAAAAATACAAAAATAGTTTTGAAAATTCTCTTTGATATTTTAGATTTTCCAATTCATAATTTTTTTTCTAGCTTTATTTCATATTTTCTTGTATTTTAGGTTATTATTAAATAGTTAAAATTAGTTTTTAATTAATAATAATTAGAATAATAGTTGTAAAAATAATTTTCTTTTTATAAAAATTTTCTTATATCATTAGGTTTATAAAATATCATTTTCATATTTTTAGGATTAATATTGTGTAAGTTTCACATTTTCATTTTGACGTCGCGTAGTTTTAATTCAAGTTTTATAAAACGTAAAATCAAAACATCATTTTGCAAATAGTGATAGCGTTTATTTAATATTTTTTTTATCTTTTAATTTTCTTTAATTTGCATTTAAGCCGTTGTAATTTATAGACTTTTTCGTAGTTATAATAATCAACCTTTTTCTGCTCAAATCTCTCGATCACTATCCGTTTGGTGATTCATTGCATAGCTCATTTGGGACATAACGACCCTGGAAACCCTATACTCTCCCGATCTTCATTGCATTGGTGTTTAAACTGTTTGAAGTTTCTTACGATTGACCATTCACAAGTGGCGGCAACATGTGAGAAAACTTGGCGGTTTTGCACCGATCATCTATCTTTGTATATATTTATCAAAACAAAATACAAAATAAAAACCATCAAAAGAAAATAGAAAATATAAAATCAACAAAACCCATAAAAATCGTAAAATTTGAAAAGACAAAAATATGCTTTCTCAAGACATGTCTTCGGTATCGATAACATCTAATTGTCTTAGAAATGTCATTCAATAATGACATGGGACCATAGATGAAGTTCGAGCAGAGGTGTAAATATTTCTTTTCAAAACATGTCACAATCAAGTGGCTTACGATTATTTCCAAGCGTAACCGGGCTTCAAATGATGGCTTCTGATTATTTCGATCAGAACCCGTGCTTAAACCATGGTTTGCTATTATTTCGGATAGCAACTCGTTCTTCAAGAAAGGAAAGTCTTTGCTAAACCTATTTTCAAATATTTCGTGCACTTATCCTAAATACAAAAATGAGGAAAGTATGTCGAAGGATCATTGTTCCTACACAAATGTTTTTCCGTCTAAAATTCTTCAAAAATATTTGTTGTATTCAAAAATGGTGGAAAATGAGTTGCTTGAAAATCAATCAATATCAGTGTTTTCGTAAAAATTGAAAACTCAATCAATGACTTCAGCGCTTTTAAACTTTTCAGAAAAATAAGTCATTGATTGAGGGGGAGAATGTTTTTCAGATTTACATCATCTAACGGGCTTTCTTAATCATCCTACGTGCTTATCTGAAAAAATATAATTGCCTATGTTGAAGGACTAGGTTTCTAGGATGTGATTGTTAGGATTAGATGATTATAGATTGATGAACACATTATTCCCATACCTTTTATGATCTGATTGATATGTTGGATTGACTTTTATTAGTCGATTGTTGTTTGGGTGATGTCGATCACCATATATCTCATATGTGTGTTCACAAACGTATGCGGTATTTTGGTATAAAAGAATGTTCCCGATCCGGATCCCACAATTGAAGATGATTGGATGCCGAAGGAAAGGGTAGCTATATCTTGGGTTGACAAATGAAGAAACGGAGCTTAATTTGACTTCTATGGAGAGTTGGCATAAAAATGCAACGTAAGAGGTCTCATTGCATCGTGAGATGGTTTTCTTCATCATCGAATGAAGAAGCGGAGCTTAATTGACCTCGGTTGGCATGAAAAATGCAACGTAAGAAGTCTCATTGCATCAGCAGACGGTTTCTTCCAACCCTACAAAGAACAACAAAAGCTTCTCAACCACCTAACATATCTTTGTGCGGAAAATTGATACCATTTTTTAAACAATTTTTGAAAATATTGTTTTGAAAATGGAAAAATATCGTTTTGAAAATATATCGGACTTAATTTGTAAAATCACGGACTTCATCTTTAAACATAAGTCACTCAATCAACGAATGCGGTCATTGATTGAGGGAGAGTGATTTCAAATAAAATATTTTCAAGCGATATTTCATCAAAAGTCCATTGTTCAATAATAAGTGGTGATTTAAAGATTTAATGTTATGTCATGGTATGATTTTCTTTAAAATTCAATGATCTTACAAAATGAAATTTTTTCTGTTCTTGTTTGATTGTGAAACTGTTTTATTTTACTTAAAGATGACTTAAAAACTAGGGAAAATTAGTCAAATAGACCGCGCGCCCTGGTGCATATCACTTTAGGGACCACGCTTTTTTGCCTTACGGAAATGGACTTGTTGCCCAGCGACTTTCTTGTAGCCAACCAAATGGTACCACGTGTCCGACAAAGGTACAACAGAAGTACATATTTTGAACGTATTTGTCATGTATTGTTTTTTAGGCAACCAAAATGTATTTTCGGGCAACTATATATTATTGGGCAACTTGTATTTATACAGGAGGATAATATGGTCAATTTACAATGGCTGTATTATAAAAGTAATATTAATAAGTCAGACACGTACTCACACACCATCACGCGCCCGCACACACACAATCAAACATCTTCTACTACAATTTAACAGCTTCTACAATTAAACATCTTCTTCTAGATCATGCGCACACACTCACAAACCACATCTTATTCACGATAACCCTCTAACCCCCTAATTAATTTTACTGTATAATTACGTATGACAAAATTAAAGTTGTACAATTGTATAATTGCAGTTCGTTCTACATTGAAGTTCTTTGCCAGATATTAAACTCATTTGTCAAAGAACGAAACCGGAAAGGTTGTTAAGGCAAACAGATTTGGTCCATGGTTGGATATAAAGTCGTGCGAATGATCGCCTTCGATGCGTTATGTTTTGCAACACGGTATATGTTTCTAACATCTCCTCTCGATTCCCTCCACTAACATTCCAAATAGGGAGCATTCGTTAAGGTTTGGTCGGAAAGAATTTTGTCCGATAATGGGTTTCGATTTGGCAAAGTTTCAAAGCGAAAAAACGATCTAGCGCTTTCTGTGATCGTGTATTTCCTAAAAAAAAGAGTAATGGTGTAACTAATGTACATGCCACTGATCTTTTGGAACTTGTTAATGATTCAAAAAAGGATGGAAAAAGGTGGTTATTGCTTTCTGATGAGGATGCTGTTTGGGTGTGTCTGTTGGTAGCCGCAGAGATGGTGTTTATGGGAAAAGAAGACAGGAATTGCATCCATAATCACTTATTGTCCTTGGTTGATGATTTTGAGGCCAGGAATGTATTTCCTTGGGGTGAATATATGTGGCATAAATTTTATCAAAGGATCATCAATATTGTTCATATTCACGAAAACATCATCTGTTAAAATTGAAAAAAACCCAAAGTTCGATGCACATACAATCTATACGGGTTCGCTTGGGCTTTCAAGGTTTGAATTCTCGTAGTTTGTACTAATGTATGCATGTCTTTGTTTGATAACACGTTTGTTTTAGAAATCAGGTTATTAAAAGCTTTTGATTCTATTTTGTTCAATCGAAAATTACCTATAAATAACGATGTTTTTAATTGTTATGCAATGGTTGTCTTTGCTATGTATACACATAATATAAATGTTACCCGTAATTTAGATAACAACAATGTTATAACACTTTTAGTTTGCGATTTTTTGTAATTGTCATCATAAGCGTATTGTTTCATCGTAAGCAGATTACATTTAGCTTGTTAAAACTTTAAACAAATTAAAAATGATAACGCATAGCTAGACATTTTAACGATCACGGTGTGCATATTACTGATTTGGATTTTGGAGTTTTCCTAGAAGCTCACTTTGGTGGGTCAAAGACAACAAGGTGATTCCACGTGGTCTTGCTTGGTCGAACTTGCAAAGTTTCGTAACGCAGATCGTTGTAATCTCTTTGGACGGTAGGCATCACACGCCTTATGATGCGGACTATACTAAGTTTTACCTAAATTTGTTCACAATATCGATGGTGTAACTCTTTTTGTTCTTAGGACTCAACTCCCATTGTTGAAATTTACGCAACAAGGTGAAATGAAGCAACCGTGGTGTATTTACAATGCCCAATATATAGATGGTTTATGCATGCTGCACCGGGCGGTTGTGAGAAGACTGCACACAGACTCTAATTAATTCGTGGACGCTTTCAATTTACACCTTTGTCATGGAAAGTCAACTACGGGGTTACCAAAGCGCATTGCAACTCAACATTGAGCAACAATATTCTTTAAATGGTGCACAAATGGGGACCACTCTTTCAACAGGGTCGTAATTTGTGAGTTAGTGGATTTGGATCCAAAACTTTTGATGATAGAAAATGGCATTCATTCGGTCAGAAACACACCGGTTGTACTTGATGTGTTTACGGATGTCAAAAGCGAGTTTCAAAAGTATGACCAATTTTTGGTCTTAAAATGATGCGCTTTCGTTCTGAAAAATCTAAAAGTTGTGCCAATACAAATGACTCGACGTTAATCCTTATGATCCGAAGGTTTGTATTTACTTTAAGGTTGCCTCCAATGTTATACCAAACCCAAATAATCCTTCGTGTGTACACTTATATAAAACCTTGGGCTCTACAGGCCATGTCGTGTCATACTCTAGGCCTAGCAGGGGATAAGGTCGTCGATGCGGAAGATGCAGCGGACATTGACAATGATGATGGGCTTAAAGAAACGCAACCATGTAACCTTGGGATTCTTGTACAAGCTTGTGCCATGACCCAAAAATGTCCTCGCTATGGAATATGGAGGTGATCGTACTACTCAACTTCAACCACTTTCACCAAACGATGAAAAAAAACACACACAGTGACCCTATTATTGTATGTTATCTTTCATTTAGACTTTACATATCAAGTATAACATATGTCCATACTTATGTATATATAATTAAAATTCATCGGAACCGGATTGTGGTATCGATTGGTCGTCGTACATAAACGACGATAAACTTTCGTGTGATAATTCAGATGCAATGGATTGTGATAATCAACGCCAAGATGTGGTTCGAAACAATTGCGTGGGAACCTCGAACCGTTAACAATATTGTTGGTGTGCAAGCGGAAGACGTAACACCAACCAACAAAGCTTTGAGGTATCTACATTATCAAGAAACAACGCCGATAAATAAAAGTTTTAATGTCTTTGTTTTAACATACTATATTTTGAAATCGCGAGTTCAAAGACAATAACTCATCAAATGTAAATGTGGTTGCCGAAATGACACACCTATGTTGGGACGTGTTTCCTCCGGAGATAATTTCAACAAAGGCCTCGATAAAACATTGTTTGTTCCGTCTTTTGATGAGCAAGAATTGAATGTGGTTGAGGAAAACTCGTTTGTTGGCCTCCGTGCCGGTAACAATGATGTCATTCTTGTTACCCAAGAAGAAACACCAACAAAGAAAGACCTTGAAGCCCTAAATCTCGTGTTAAATCCAACAAATTGTCATTTGCAAATGTGGTAGGTCCTAATGACAAACCTCCATTGGAAGAACTTTTCTCCCATAATAATACAAACAAAAGAAAGAGAGTCAATATGAACGACAACCTCGAAAAAAAATAGCATTGTAAAATATTATAAGAAGATGGTTGATTCATCACAACTCACCAACCGGCCTATCAAAAACATCGCCTACTCCTTGCCGTCTTACAAGATTGCAAGGTGTCATTAACGAGGCTTTTATCCTGGCTTCCGATTCCGATGTAAAGCACCATATTAAATTCTAACGGAAATGAATATTTTATGTTTGTCTGCTTATTTTTCAAGTGTGTTTTCAGGAAAATTCAGGAAACCCCAAAATGCGTCGCGTTAGTCACTTGTATTCGCCCAGAATTAAACCGTTTGTAGAGGTATCTTCTATTTGTTAATCCATTAACATCATTATCATATGGTTAATGTTACTCAAAATATATATATATATATTTTAGGAACTTTTACGACACCCGAAATGCAACAAGGAGAAGGTTATCATGCTCGATTACCTTCGCACCTATTTCAAGCTTAAAAACCATTACTTTATACGTTCCTTGGGGCTCCGTGCCGTTGTTGTTTACGGGAGTTTTGGGTAGCCTTGGCATGTGTTGAGGATTGCACCCATGGGTGGCTTCTTGTTGAGTGAGTAAACCCGGTTTTTATCTTGTCTCCTACACATGTTTATTATTTCGCTTTGTTAAATTGGAACCGAATGTTAATAGTTTTGATTTGCTTTATATGTCCGCAAAGACTTGGATGTATGGCTTGATTTGATGTGGTTGTTTAGACCGGCCGATGCATATTGGGCTTTGGCGGTGTAATTTCTGCGATCGAATCCTAGATGGCGAACTACCTACCACTTATTCGGATGGCACAACATACCACAACGCTTGGCGAGATGTTGAAAAGGTCAGTTGTCGACCTCTTACCGTACATCTAGCACTCATCATTATAAATAGCTTATAATATTCTTCAATTGGTTTATATATCGTGTATTTTCACGTGAATGAAACGAAAACCACTGGTACTCGGTGTGCTCCATATCCGCACCGGAGTTGGTTACGTTTATGACTCTCTTAGGTCGGTCGGAAGGAGTTCACGGTGGTGGCGAGTTTTGAAGAGATATTTACAAACACAGCTTCAACTTTACCTAACAAATCTTTGGGTCTTTGCATAGTAAGGGCATCTCACCCGAGGATTATAAAATCACATAAAAGTTTCCAAAGTCCCACAACAATCGGACTTGTATGGCGATTGCGAGTATGGGTGTGCATTATATTGTACAGATTGCTCGTAACTGACTCTCAAGTAGACGACCCTCTTGAAACAGTTAGTTTACCGTGAGCGGATGCTTGAATACTTATGGAAGCACAAGGTTGAATAGAAAAATTGCCATCGGTCTCATAAGGTACCATCCTTAATGTCCTTTGACCCATAATTATTGTCACATGTTGACTTGTGAATGATTTTTCTATCACTAGCGATGAGTTAGCAAAGCTAGCAGTTCTTATTTTACTACTAGCGGTTGTAACAATACAACCAACTCGGTTGACTACCTACCAGTTGTAAAAGTAACTACAGTTGTAACTATACAAGCAATTGTTTTATGTTTTGAGATTCCTAATCTAAGTAATCGAGCATAAAAGCGGTGCGACTTTTTTACGTTTACAAATATCGCATATAGCTCAAAATAATCATCTCAAATGAATTTAACTCGTACACATCATTTCGTTGAGGTCTTCTATCGATTGGCACTAGTTAAATTAACAAGTACATGATACTATACTACTACCAAATTGTACTAAGCAGTATTTTCTATCCTTTTTGGTATTTGGATAACGCTTATCCACAATTATAAACATTTTGAATTTAACTACTCGACATTTTAATTCACAAATACCATTTCTTTTGTACCTTAGAGACTCTTTGAATATCTTTTTATAAGCTCAACTGCATTTCCTTTTTTTATTTTTAATACCTGTTCACATACACAAAAAGGCATATGGTTTGTAAACCAATTCTATTTGGTATACACCTGAATTAAATATTATTTGGTTGCCCTAAAGTACATCATGCTACATGTCCTTTAATACCTCTGTTCCCAATCTCTTTCTTCAATACAAATCTTTCTAATTTTCTTTAACAATTTTTTTTCTTCTTTTGGTCACTTCACATATTTATCTCAATCTTTCTGCTTTTCTTTAACAAAATGTCTGACAATATCCCACTGGATGTTCAACTAGATATCATCCGTAGGCTACCTCTTAAGTCTATACTCCAGCTACGTACTATTTGCAAGTTATGGAAGGCTGGTATAGATTGTGAAAGCTTCATCTTTAATTACGGTGTTCGCCGTAATGATGCGTGTTCTTTACGCTAACATTCGATCCGGGTCACCATGGGTTTATATTAGGTTTAGATGAAAAGCTAATCGCTCACGCCACTTCGCATGCATTAAGGCTTTCATCTTTGATTGCACTGGCAATTCTAATGGTCTTTCGTGTTTTGTTTATTGTTCTAATCTAATGTACATTATTTGGAACCCGTGATCAAAAATCACTTGCAATATTTGTCCCGCTTTACACGCATCAAATTGAATCTCAAAAGATTTGTTTTGGTTTTGGCGTCCATCCGACACTCTTGACCCGACGATCATGAAGGTCTCCTATCCTGTTTTCCAAAGTGGTTTCGGTATG